>CM040183.1:20555184-20642684 GCA_022606455.1 Callitettix versicolor | reverse complement strand
GGGATGATTTATAGCGTATGAAAATGCCAAGCCCTCGCCGGGAATCGAACCCGGGTCCTCGGGGTGAAAGCCTAGTACGCTATCCACTAGGCCATCGAGGCGGCTTACTATGATTTTACTATCATAAACAACATTAAAATCTGCATATTTTTTATTGGCATTTTAAACTTTTAAATTCCGTTGGAAACAGAAAAATGAACCCTGACCGCCGTCAAAACTATATATATTTCTTGCTTAGTTTTATAACGCTCGTGGATTTTTTTTTAAGATTTGAAATTGCCGCTATTTTTAAACGAATTTTGCCGGTTTCATGAATTTGAAAAAAACTATTAACAAAATCGATCTATCTAAGACTGAGAACGTAAACATGCTCTCTCTCTCTCTCTCTCTCTCTCTCTCTCTCTCTTTCTCTCTCTCTAGCCGCCTCGGTGGTCTAGTGGATAGCGTACTAGGCTTTCACCCCGAGGACCCGGGTTCGATTCCCGGCGAGGGCTTGGCATTTTCATACGCTATAAATCGTCCCATCGTCTGCATTAGCCCAAGTAGGCACAATAGTCAGACGTTAAAAAAAAAAAATCTCTCTCTCTCTCACACACACACACACACACGAGCGTGCGCGCGTTTGTGTGATCTACAGTTCAGATCGACGTACATTTTTCAATGGAAATTCGTTAATAATACTACATAGAACATGAACGTATAGAACCACTGAATATAAGCGTACTAGTATATTAACCCCTATGAGATATGTGAACCGTGCTCTTACTGCTGGCATCTTGCGGCAGAGTGTTTAACTACAGTTAAATATACAATTGTTCTGTCTATTTTCTCAAACGTGTCTCTCTGTACTTGCTGCTTGCAGCGTAAGTAGCGGCAGATAGTTCAATTACTTGGACTTAAGTCTTTAATATCGAGCACGCATTTTATAATGGTGGTGGTACTTCTAGTCCGTTTATATTCAATGACATAACGTTAAATTATAAGGTTGCATATAAACTATAAAGAGACAAAACTACTTTCGATGTAACGATGTCCTGAATTGAATAATTGTTATTTTTTATTTTTTTTTTTTAACGTCCGACTATTGTGCACACTTGAGCTAATGCAGACGATGGGATGATTTATAGCGTATGAAAATGCCAAGCCTTGGCCGGGAATCGAACCCGGGTCCTCGGGGTGAAAGCCTAGTACGCTATCCACTAGACCACCGAGGCGGCTAATTGTTATATTAATTCGGATAGTATTGGAAACATTCGCATTTCTATTATCGTTCTCTTAATAATGTTACTACATTAGCGAATAATCATGTAGTACGGTTATCAAGGTAAGACTCAGACCCGGAATCTTGAAACGAGCGTCGATCCTGACCGTTAGGCCACTTTTTTTGGGGTTGTTAAAAATTGTACACGTTCAACGAAACGCTGTCACGTTCGAAATTTTGGTCCGATTTGATTCAAAACAAAAATCGATTTTGGTTAAACAGTTTGAACAAAAATCTTTACCCAACGAAATCCAATCATCAAATGCGAAACCAGATTTTCAAAAAAAAAATGTAAGAATTTGCTTCAATCACGTCAGCGAACAAACTGAGTGTAGTAATTTTACTGGGCAAATGTTTTAAAATTAATTTTATCAAGTGCACTTCAAGTTTTGCAGTTAATTAATTAAAATAATTAAGTGATTCAATTAATTGTTGAATTTGTTTTTGACGTGTACAGTACAAAGTTTGCCTGACAACACTGTGCCGGACTGGTTAACCGTTTCTTCCAATTAAATGTTGTCAAACTGCTACAACTTAGTTTTACTGCAGCGATCACGTGACCATCAGTTGCCCGGCAACCGTTCCAACAGCCACAATGTCGTGTTGTTAGAATTTAAATTTTGTAGAGACAAATTTAAAACGCCTTCATTACAAATAATTGGATATTAAAGTAGTGTTAATACGTTACACTCGCGAAAGTACATTGGCGAAAATAAGCTATTAGCCTAAACAGTTCCACACACAAATTCATGAAATGTGCACCGACAATGTATTCCACAACGGTTTTACTTTATTCCAAATTGGCGTAAATATTCATCTGAGTGATATCATGGAAAAGATAATCACCAAAAAAAAATCGTTTATGTGAATTACGGTAATTTCAAACTTTTTTAAAAAACCATAACTTTTTTATGGACATTTTAAAATCACACTGAAATTTCTAAGCCGATGGTTTAATTTCGTTTTTCAAAAAATATATCGGTTATTTAAAACGATAAATTTATATTCAGAAACGTTTAACTTCGACTTTAACACTGTACATTTCAAAAAATTAAAAAAAATTTAAAACAATACTTTTTTACAAGTTCCTGAATTACCGATATTTTTTTAACGGTTTTTGTTGTTTAACCAAGCTGTTTTCAACTACGTTTTAATGAATTCGGTCAAAATTTACTAAAACTAGAATGTTAAAACACACACACGCACACACACACACACACACACACACACACACACACACACACACACACACACTGAATTGATTTATGGTAAACTGTAAAAAGGAAAGTTCCACTGCGAGTCGAAGTCCCTGATTTATTTGAAACGCATTTCGCATTACACATGTGGCGAGAGTGAAGCATAACTTCCAAAGAAACGGCGCAGGAAATGAAATCACCGAAAAATGCAAACAGGACGCCAAAGCAAACAGCGTGCATTGAATAAATATTAGACTTGCACAATTTAGTCTTTGATACTAACTTTAAAAATGGTCGATCTTCCGTGTTCTTGCAGACGCCTACTTCCAGAAACTTCCGTTATCTACGTACTGGATTTTTCTCTGCTTAACTTATGACAGACCAATGACGACAAAGACGTTAACGAAAAGGGGAAAACTGCAAGTCTCGAACCCACAACCTTACAGTGCGAAGTTTAGAGACGCAGCAGACTTAACCACTTCGACCACCGAGTCCTACACAAAGGCCGGATGACCAAAAAATACGGAGCGGAGCGGACTACTCATTTAAAACCTAAATATTGTTTGTAATCTAGTTTCGGCCATTGAAAGCATAAAAGAGCTGAGCAGAGTCAACCGACGTCGCTGGACTTTGCTCCGCGTAGCTTCTACTCTGTTTAGTTCTGTTTTGAAGCTGACTCCGCTTCCTCCACCACCATGATAACGTCTCCAAAATTATTTCTCGTTACCTAGTTTACCTAGGTCTTTTTAACATAAGTTATTTAGAATCACTTACAGTAGGCCTAAATATTTAGATACAAAGGCTTTCTTTAAACTGAATGAATTCCGCTCCGCTCTAACTCCGGGATTCCGGCCTAACTCTAAATATTGGAGAAATATAATATAACACAATATTACCAACCAGTAGTTCAGAAAACAGTAGACCTTGCAGTATATTCTTAATTGATATACGAGATGTGGCTATTAAATAACGAGACTGACGCTGTGGCGGAACAAATGCGCATGCGCCAACCGCAATTGACCGACAGCTGTTTAGTGTGAAGATTTCTCTTCAGAATGCAGTTAGTCTCGTTTGTGTAATCAACACCGTTTAGTCATAACCTTCATTTCCGTTAGTGTTGTTATTTTGTTTTGCCGGAAAAAATTGTTAGTGTAATAATAGAGCAACGAATTGTTGTTAAATTTCACTTCAAACTTGGAAAAACCGCTACTGAAACTTATAATTTACTGAAAGAAGTGTATGGCAGTGAATGTTTATCGCGGGCACACTTTGAATGGTTTAAGCGTTTTCAAGATGGCCGACAAGACGTTGAAGATGATTCGCGGCCAGGTCGCCCATCAACTTCAAAAACGGATGACAATATCGAAAAAGTTGCTAATTCGATTCGGTCTGACCGTCGATTAAGAATTCGTGCAATTGATGAAACTGTAGGCATTGATAAAGAATGTGTACGGCAAATTTTACGTGATAATTTGAACATGCGAAAAGTGTGTGCCAAAAATGCTCACGTTTGAACAACAAGCAACTTGCAAAAATGTTTGTACTGACACTTTGGATGCCATTGAAAATGACCCAAATTTATTGGAAAGGATAATAATATATAATGAATCGTGGGTTTTTACGTATGATCCGGAAACAAAGCGCCAATCCATGGATTGGAAGACCCCAACTTCACCGAGAACCAAAAAAAGCAAGAATCAGCAAGTCAAAATTTAAAGCAATGATGATTGTTTTTTTCGATATTCATGGGATTGTGTACCTTCACTGGGTTCCTGAAGGTCAAACAATTAATCAATGTTGCTACCTTGAGGTACTTGGTAAACTACGTAAAAGAGTAAGGAAAAAACGACCCGAAATGTGGAAGGACAAATAATGGGTTTTCCACTAAGACAATGCGCCAGCTCATTCCGCGTTATCTGTAAATAGGTTCCTGGCCAAGTACAGCATCCCAGTGTTAGAACATCCACCTTACTCACAAGACCTTGAACCATGTGACTTCTATCTGTTCCCTAAAGTTAAATTTGCATTAAAAGGGACGAGATTTGAGCCCGTGGAAGCTGTAAAAGTGAAAGCGGTAAGAGTCCTGAACGAGTTGACAGAAGATGACTTCCGGCACTGTTTCCAACAATGGAAAATTTGCATGGAGCGTTGTAGGGATAGAGAAGGGGTGTATATTGAAGGTGATAATAAGTGATTGTGTATAAAATGAAAATAAAATTTTTTACGTCAGTCTCGTTATTTAATAGCTACTCCTCGTGCAGAGCGCTCCACGACAGAGCTCCGAAACGCACATCACCCATCTAGTTCTTAAGTAAAATGAAATGTTAAAATAGTTTTACATCGTAACTGTAAGATTTCATAAATGTGATTATGAATTTGAAAGCTATCCGAAGCATAAACTGAATTAAACCTGAGATTTGTAATAATATAAAATACAATAAAAACGCCACTAATTGTTGTAAACCATACACATATCGTAAGACTGAGTTTATTTATAACACAACAGCCTATTTGGATGCGATATTATATAATTTATACGCAAGCACATATACACTGTCAACCAAAACACCCAAAAACTTTTATGGGTCTGCGATAAATGGTTGAAAAATTCATAAAAACCTCAAAACTGTTTATATTCAAGACCGATATAATTTTTTATGTATTTGTAATGCACTTAAGTCTTCTCGACGTGTACGGTTAGGTTAGGCTGGCACTCGACTGTACCGTAACGTTTATTTGTATCTAGAAAGCATTTCACCTGGAGTTGTGTTTTATTCATTCCTTCTTCTAGAAAGGCGACGAGTTATAAATAAAAGAATAGCGCTTATTCTTATATCCACGTGACTTTTTCTCAAATTTCATTCTGGATGTAACAAACATTTGCTTTGGATTTAGTTTTTCACACCATAAAATAAAAACAGTTTTAATAAAATCTGTAGAGAATATGTTTACTGGTCCACGCGACGAACTCTATGCAATATATTCTTAATCAATATACAGAGAGCTTCACAACAGCGCTCGTAACTTTTTCCGATAATTTAACCGCTAATATTTGGACCAACTTTATACCATTTCTCAAGAAACGGTTAATATTATAATAGGTTTTGCCGTACAGCCAGTATTACACAAAATAACCAACAACTACATCCTCAACATTGAATCACAACCCGCCATCTTAAAACGGAAGTGAATGGAAGATTTTGTTGTTGTTGTTATTTTAAGGCGAAAAGCACATTGAGGCTATTACAGTGTAAGTGTGAGTGTAAAGTGTTAAAGTCGTAAGTGTAGTGTTGTAAGTGTAAGTGGTTGTTAGACTCGGGTACCGCGAGGGACGTCTAAATCCTCTCAATAGGTTTTAATCTGCACACCCTGCGGGTGTGAATGGGAGAAAATCTTACACATAAGTCTTCCAAGCCTAAAACAAGGTACCTGTGTACCAAATTTCAAAACAATCGGCCAATACGTTTGATTAAAATTGCGTACATTCGTCATCGTTAAATCGTAGTTCGCCATCTTGAAACGGAAGTACATAGGAAAATATGTTACACACGTCATTTGGGTTTTCTACAAGACATCGTTGTACGAATTTCAAAACAATCGGTTAATGAGTTTGACTAAAACTGCGTAAAATTATTGTAAATCAGTGGCCGCCATCTTGAAGCGCAAAGGAATGGGAAAAAGTCTTACACATACATTTTTCGGGCTTTATACAAGGTACCAAGTTTCAAAACAATCGGCCAATGGGTTTGATTAAAATTGCGTACAGTAGTCATTGCTAAATCAGAGGCAGCCATCTTGAAATAGAAGTAAATAAGAAAAAAGTTACACATAAGTCTTCCAAGCCACAAAGTATCTGTGTACCAAATTTCAAAACATTCGGCCAATACGTTTGATTAAAATTGCGTACATTCGTCATCGTAGTTCGCCATCTTGAAACGGAAGTACTTTGGAAATCATGTTACACACAAATCATTTGGGTTTTCTACAAGATATCTTCGTACGAATTTCAAAACAATCGGTTAATGCGTTTGGCTAAAACTGCGTAAACTTATCGTAAATCAGTGGCCGCCATCTTGAAGCGGAAGTGAATGGGAAAAGTCTTACACATACATATTTCTGGCTTTATACAAGGTACCAAGTTTCAAAACAATCGGCCAATGGGTTTGATTAAAATTGCGTACAGTAGTCATTGCTAAATCAGAGTCCGCCATCTTGAAACGGAAGTAAATAGGAAAAAAATGTTACACATACGTCATTTGGGATTTATACAAGATATCTTCGACCGAATTTTAAAACAATCAATTTGCCAAAATTGCGTAGCAAACAAACCGATGCCGTAAGGTGACGTTAAAACAGAGACCTCGCTTCGCTCGGTCGATAATTCATTTTGCAAATAAATATATTCTTAAAAAATTGTTTCAGTTTTAAAATTATGGCATTGGCAGCACTGCATATCGTAACGATTGACTTGCCATTCCATAAGGCTTCCAATATATTTTGCCGATATTAATTATGATCGACATTTCGGAATAATTTAATTTTAAAGCTGGGATTAATACACAACCAAATGGCTTTTGAGTTTTTCCCTACTTTTAAAATTATTGAACACGAAAGCAATATACATTTTGTCTTTTAAATATTAAAATATAAAAATCTAAAAATAGAGTCAAACAAAAACCGCGAGCTATATTCAGTAATTGTTGGCTAGGATTTACAATTATAATGTTTACAGTTTAACTATTTTCTTATGGCACACCAGTTAATTAGCTCACGTTTCATTTCGTGAAAATTACACACCACTACCCAACAGAAATTGTTCCTCCGTTTCAAAATAGCTGTCATTCAATATCTTTTAAAAATAATAACATTTCCCCCAAAACCTGATTTCACCATTGTTACCAGCGCTCAAATATATATATATATATATATATGCATTTTTTTAATTAAAATTTCATTGAAAATGCAAAACCGATCCTTTACCGCCATCGGATTCCACGGCCGTGTGTGTATGTGTGTATGTGTGTGTGTGTGTGTGTGTGTGTGTGTGTGTGTGTGTGTGTGTGTGTGTGTGTGTGTGTGTGTGTGTGTGTGTGTGTGTGTGTGTGTGTGTGTGTGTGTGTGTGTGTGTGTGTGTGTGTGTGTGTGTGTGCGTGCGTGCGTGCGTTTGTTTGTGTGTGTGTGTGTGTGTGTGTGTGTGTGTGTGTGTGTGTGTGTGTGTGTGTGTGTGTGCGCGCGTGTTTTGTGTGTGTGTGTGTGTGTGCGTGTGCGTGTGTTTGTGTGTGTGTGTGTGTGTGTGTGTGTGTGTGTGTGTGTGTGTGTGTGTGTGTGTGTGTGTGTGTGTGTGTGTGTGTGTGTGTGTGTGTGTGTGTGTGTGTGTGTGTGTGTGTGTGTGTGTGTGTGTGTGTGTGTGTGTGTGTGTGTGTGTGTGTGTGTGTGTGTGTGTGTACTCTCTCCTCACACACGCGCATATATATATATATATATATATATATATATATATATATATATATATAATAATTATTATTATTATTATTTGCGCATAGACCCTGTTGGATCACGCAAAGCACTCCGACTCATGTCTTGTTCCTTCTAATCCTCCACACCTCCCTCATCCTGTCCCCATGGATCCTCTTCCGCTCCTCCGTCCATTTTACCCCTGCTCTCTTTGGGATTTCATTCTCTGGGATTTTCCACCCGAGCATCTTTCGCCTGTATGCGTTCCTGTCTTCAATGTCGGTTGAGTCTATTTCTGCGTCATGTAGATCTATTCTGACTTGTGTGATCCCCGACGTTGTTGATTTGACTCTTTGTATATACTTAAAAGATTCTGTTGGCAAGTCTCGTTGTTGGGAGTCTACTGATGTGTCCATAGAATTGAAGCCTCGTTCTTCTTATGTCTGCTGCCAGGTTCGATATCTTCTCTGTGGTCTTACGGGAGTGCAACCTGTATCCGTCTTCTGTTAATCTTGGGCCAAGGATCTTTCTTCAAAATGTCTTCCATGGTACCTTTTGTGTGGAGTGCTAGCGACTCGCTTGCGTATAATGCCTCCGGTTTTATGACTGTGTTGTAGTGTCTGATTTCTCTCTCTCTCTCTCTCTCTCTCTCTCTCTCTCTCTCTCTCTATATATATATATATATATATATATATATATATATATATATATATATATATATATATATATATATATATAGAGAGAAAGAGAGAGAGAGATTAAAATGACTGACATTTCTTTTAAAAAACTATCATAAATTCTTTTCATAACTATCTATCTTGTACTTTCTTTAAAATATGATTTCATCTTCTTATTCGGCGTTAAAAAAAATGAATAAATTAACATTTTAAATTTTCAAAACCCGTTGAAATTATGGAATTTAATTTGACTGCGCGTCGTATTTTGAATGCACTTATTAAAGTTCATTGCATTTTTCAAAGTTTAAAATGCTAGTTTATGGTGGTTTTAACGCTGATTATGATAGTGAAAACGCATTTTTTTCAAAAATCTTTAAATGGGATTTTGTCTTCCATCCCGTTAGCGAGACAGTTGCGTTCCGCTATTTTCATAGATATTTAAAAACTAGATTTTGAGATTAAAAAAAAAATGTTCCTGGTTAGAACCCTCCCCCTCCCCGAATCCAAATGTAGTTTTTTGGCTATATGTCCGTCTGTGTACATTGCTGGACGCTACGAATTAACCGATTTCGATGAAATTTAGCACGTAGTGTAGTTTACAGGTAGGTAGTCGTTTTTAATTCTTCAAAGATATCTGTAAATTCCTTGAAAATTGACCAATATTTGAAACAATTTTGATAAAACATTGCTCAAATGTAGTCCTTAACTAATGGAAAAAAACCTGCAGGGGTGCAGACTAGCTGCACCTATTGAGAGGATTTAAGTAACTCGCGATACCCGAGTCTAACACACACTAAACTTACGACTTTAACACTTTACACTCACGCTTACATTTAGGGAGGCGATAATAGCCTAAATGTGCTTTTCGCCTTAAATTAATAATAATAAAAATAAATAAATAATGGAAAAAAAAACTCTACAGATTGCTATTTGCTTTAGAAAAATTTGTTTAAGTACTACTACACATTCTACCAATCAAAACAGTTTTTAGGATTTTTGCGGTTGATTCACATGGGGACTTACGGGGAAAATAATGTCATAAAGTTTGTGCACTGTTTTCCTCCACTTATTGTATTACCTTTTATTGTAGAATGCGGTTTAATTTACCTTGTTTTAGCTTTTAACAGAATATTAATAAAGATTACACTTAAAAAAAGGTTTTTAACCTTTTGATTATGTTTTTTTTTAAAAACTGTTTTGTGTAAATAATTACGAAGCCTTAATGATACGAAAAGGAAATCGTTTATAACTAAAAATATTAAAAACATTTGTTTCCCGTGGCAAGCATTGAAGTGATAAATTTATGGATTCATTCGGCATTGTTTGCCTTTATTGTGTTCCCAGCGGCGCTTTGTTCGGCCTTGTAATTGTTGTTCGCTGCGGAATAGATGTTTTCAGCAGTTCCTGTCCTCTGCGTTATCTTCTGCAATACATTAAATTTATCCAATTGTATCCTCAGGACTGAATATAACCGTAACACGTTACACGTTACACGTTACAAGGGACTGTGCAAGAGGGACAAGCCGGGCTATTCATTGCTTATCAGTGATCGCTACCCTTGCCTAACCCCTGCAGCGACTGGTTTCGTGATCCGTATCGGCAAGGTTTTTTGAGTTAATTGCTTAGATGAGATAGGCGCGGTTTTCCTAAATTTAAATAATAACGCGTTTAATTAGTTTCCAAATTTTACAGTTTTCCTGTACATGCCTTTATACGATCTAAGATACAAAATAATAATATCTTATAATAATAAAGTAATAATAAGGTCTAAACATATCATTTGAAAAGACCAAAATCATGACAAACAACAAATACCCAAATAAATACCTTAAAATCCAAGAACAGAAAATAGAAATTGTAAGAGTTCAAATATCTTGGTGAATGGATTAGTTGGAATGCAGATGAAGGCAAGGCAATGGAATCCAGGAAAACAAACTTGAATTGGCCTTCCAATTGACGAAAGAAACATACAATAAGAAATCATTTTCATGGGGGTCCAAAATTAAACATTATAAAACAGTGATCAAGCCGGAAGCACTGTACGCAGCAGAAACATTAACCATGAATCGCATAGGCCAGATAGAAAAGCTTGAAATAACGGAAAGGAAAATCTTAAGAAAAATTATAGGAACAAAATTTCAGGATAATAAGGTAGTATATATAAGAAATGAAGCTCTCTACAAGAAAATTGAAAAAATGTCAGATACTATGAGAAAAAGGAGAATAAATTTTTACGGCCATCTTCTTAGAATGAACTCTAATAGATTAACGAAACAAGTGTTTGATTTTTTCCATAATCGTAAAACAAAACCGAACTGGTTTAAAGTAATTGAAAAAGACCTAACAGAATTAAAAATTACAGAAGATTCATTGCTTGGCCAAACTGCTAAGATAATTACCAAAGACGAAAGAATAAGATTCTAAGATAAAACCAAAATAAAACCTAAAGCTATCATTTCAGAAGAGGAGAGGAAAAGAAGATCGGAAAGAATGAAGAGCTACTGGGAACAAAGAAAAGTACAGCGCGAAATAAATGATTAATTCAGCGTACCCCAAAGAGGGTGAAACGAAGAGAAGAAAGTAATAATAAAGGTTAATAATAATAAAGAAAACAAAATATACTTTGCAATTAAATTTAACAAAGGGAACGATTACTAAATTATTGAATATTTAAAAATCAATTATTCTGAATTAATATATTATGAAGTGCCGCACCCGCAGGGGGGGTGCAGACCATCTGCACATATTGAGAGGATTTAGACGTCCCTCGCGGTACCCGAGTTTAACAACCACTTACACTTACAACACTACACTTACGACTTTAACACTTTACACTCACACTTACATTTAGGGAGGCGGTAATAGCCTCAATGTGCTTTTCGCCTTAAAATACAAAAAAATATGAAGTCTTTGATCTTCAAATCAAATAGCTTCAATTTCATTTCCATTTATGTTACGTTGTTCTTGTTAATTTTAAAAATGTATATTTTCTAAATTTGTGTAGTTAAATTATTTAATATATACGACTTATACCAATTTATGAACGCCTCGGTGGCCTAGTGGATAGCGTACTAGGCTTTCACCCCGAGGACCCGGGTTCGATTCCCGGAGGGCTTGTCATTTTCATACGCTATAAATCATCCCATCGTCTGCATTAGCCCAAGTGTGCACAATAGTCGGACGTTAAACAAAATAAAAAAAAAAAAAAATTATGAATGCCAGAATTACAAATATTATATTTAGGGTCTATTATTATACGTAGACCCCGCAGGGGGTGCAGACTAGCTGCACCTATTGAGAGGATTTAGACGTCCCTCACGGTACCCGAGTCTAACACACACTTACTTTACAACACTATACTTACAACTTTAACACTTTACACTCACACTTACATTTAGGGCGGCGGTAATAGCCTCAATGTGCTTTCGCCTTAAAAAAAAACGTAGAGAGTATAATTGTCAAAAGTAGGGTTATAAACGGGTTAATTATTAAAATACCTTATATAGCCTAAGACATTCAAATTCATAGTCTGTGACAGTTTCAGTTAATTTTTAAGTTATGTACCTACACACGCGCGAAATTTAATATGAAAATAATTTTCAATAGTTGCCTTTTCCTGCGTGCATCTAAATTTTTATTAAAATAATTAAATCATAATAGTGAAAAAGTATACAGTCAGGCATGCCGAAAGTAGTCGCTTCCGTCGGCCAGTCCTGCACTGCCTAAGTTTTTTTTTAGGAATATGTGTTTTGTTAAAGCGATGAAAATTTAATATTTTGAGAATGTGTTACAAAAAGAATGTTTGATTCGTCTAAAAAGAACCAACGATATCGGTATGTCCAAAGACATCATTTGATCACAATCACTTTTTTTATCAACAAGGTCTGAAACAGATATGGATTAAAATCTTCCGTACCTCGTACAGTTTAAAAGGAAATTTTGTTTACATAACCTATAAATCTTTAAATTTCTTTATTTCTTATGTAGTGTCACAGTTTCGACGACACGTTGTGTTGAAGCAACATGAAAGCGTTGTGTTGGTAAAACTGTCCAAGATGTTTGTTTTATAGGAAATCACGCCCTCCACCGCCGCCTCCGCTCGCTCGGCATTCATTCACGTTCGCGTCGCCGAAATAGAACAGCCTGTTTGTATTTTTAGTAATTTCCTCGAGCATCAGAGAACCTGGACAAAGATGTTTTTTAATAGAACTTGTGCACCTAACCGATCACGTCACCCTTGACATTGTTTCTGTGTGTACTTAACATGACCCTAGCCTGATGTCTGTGCAATTTACTGAAATCGCCAGTTTTAAAAACTTGGCACATATTTCGGCAATAGCGTAACGTTTATCAGTTAGTTGTAAGCCCTACTGCAAGTCAGCAAGATTTCACACTTTTCTTTCATTTTTAGTCAACAGTTATTCAGGTCACAGGTTAATTGAAACGACACACTGTTCACTGTGTTATTTTTAAATGGCTTGTACAGTGTTCACGATATTGCTACAGTTGGGAGTTGTACAATTTTTAGCAACTTACTTTTGGAACACATATTGAAGGGTCAATAAAGGTGTGTGTGTGTTTTGTGGACAAAATCTTTTATAGACTACCTGGAGTAGGGCACGCACTAGAGTGTGGGCTCAAATTAAGTTCAAATTCAAGTTAAGTTATATTATTACCTACTAAAAAAACCACCAAAAGCATTCCTCTTCTGTAAACCCCCCCCCCACGGAACCGCCGCCAGGCATTACTTCGTGGGAAGGTGGACTGGCTGACCGCCTACTCTTCTACAGCGTTGGCTCTTCTTTCTCGATCCTCAGTCCTTAACCTCTTCATGACCACTGCAGCGAATCCCACAATGGCCCTCCAGTTGGCCACTGAAGCCATCATTGTCGCAACCAGACTTTCCGGTGTAATGCTACCTCGCAGATATGTTTGCAGCTTCATCCTTTCCTCGTCGAATCTCCGACACCGGAAAAACACATGCTCCGCATCTTCCTCCACTGCTGGAAGACAGAGGGGACAAGCCAAGTCTGTTTCCAGCCTGAAACGGAACAAGTAAGCCCGGAAGCAACCGTGCCTAGTGAGAATCTGTGTGAGATAGACATCCACCTCCCCATAATCCCTGTTGCACCAATCCTGGATGTTACCTATGAGTTGTTATGTCCACCGTCCATTTGTTGATTCGTCCCACTGTCACTGCCATGTCTCCAGGGTCCGATTTCGCTCCTCTGTAATTGCCATTGTATGACTATACCGCGGCTCAGCACTTCGCTTGTGCCAGTAGAACCTCGCTCTTTTCATCAGCCATCAGTTCCAATGGAGATTCGCCCGTCATTACGCATGCAGCCTTGTGTAGGAAACTGTTCGGTAACCACTCACGACACGCAGCAACGCACGGAGGTGCACATAGATCGCGACCATCATAGTCTGGCTCCAAATCGGCGCTCCGTAAAGGAGCACTGAGCTTACTACCCCAGCCAGGAGTCGGCTGGCTTGGACCTCCCAGATTCGGCATGAGCCTGCAAAGGGCTCCTGCCACGTTCGCCGCCTTTTCACTAACTGTCTTGAGATGTTCCCAGAGCAGAGTCACGCTTGTGAGTGTGTGTGTGTGTGTTTGTGTGTGTTTTATCCTTTTAGGATGCACACACACACACACACACACACACACACACACACACACACACACACACACACACACACCATGTTGATAGCTCCAAATAGCTAATTTTAAATTTCTAGAAGCTATACAATTAATTATGAACGTATTTAATTAAAACTAAACATACCATTAAACTTATCTCTCGCTTGTAGATACGATCGTTATTAATTAATTGTTTAATACACTTTTTTTATTGAACTTCATTATTGTAATCTTATTACTGTTAGCCCAATAAGTTCACAACTACAGGAGCTGTAAATCAGTGCAGTAGTAAGCTGCAGCAACTATGTATTTAAACGCAAATTAAAGGCATTGAAGTGGTCATAGCGCTTCCTCATAGCATAGATACTTGCCCGTACAACTAACCAGTGAAAGTACGTAAGCAGTGAAGCTGCCAAACAAAAGACAGACAGGGCCAAAGATAAATCACCGGCCAGACTCAAGACCCTGGCACACGGGTTACTTTCCATTTCCACTCTGCTCGTGCCTTTCGTTTCCTCTTTATGATTTAATAACCCATTACCTGATTTAAAAGGCTCTATATTTTGCCACACACATTAAACGGTCCCAGCATCAACGACCGGATATCAACGTTTTACGGTAATTTAATTATTTCCTGATCCTCAACGATATTTAAATGGGTTGATTATTAGAAAATGGAGCGTACTGGGCTTTCACCCCGAGAACCCGGGTTCGATTCCCGGCTAGGGCTTGGCATTTTCATACGCTATAAATCATCCCATCGTCTGCATTAGCCCAAGTGTGCACAATAATCGGACGTTAAAAAAAAAAAAAAAAAAAAAAAAAAAAATAGAAAATGGAATTAACGGGGGGGGGGGTTTAAAAGTAAGTAAAGAATTTAAATAACTTCGATAAAATATTTCCCCCTCCCAGAGCGTGTAAATAGAATTGCCGCTCTACGTTACTGATACATAAGATTTATTATAAACAAGATGGAGCGTGTTTTTGAAAGCATTTATGTTAGTAACATGCTACAAGCTACCACTCCTAACAGACAAACAGTTCATATGGTTTAACAAGTTTAGCAGAGCCGCATTTACGGGTAGTGAAGCCTTGAACAAAACACGATGAAATACAATTATCACGTTGTCTTATTTCTTACACAATTTATATATGAGTAGGACCTACTCGAGGTGTGAGCAAATTACATCTACATGAAAGACTGTTGTCATCCAGCTGACTAGCGATATGCTCAGACATACAGAAGTCCAAGTAAAAATCACTTACTAGCCTGAAGGATCCTGAAAACGTATAGGCCTGTATCCACCAAAATCTCAAGACCGATATTTCCGCAATCTTACTTAATATAAAGTGTTACTTGTATAGATAGAAAGTCAACAATCTACTTAAAGTGCTACTTGTATAGATAGAAAGTCAACAATCTACTTAAAGTGTTACTTGTATAGATAGAAAGTCAACAATCTACTTAAAGTGCTACTTGTATAGATAGAAAGTCAATAATCTACTTAAAGTGTTACTTGTATAGATAGAAAGTCAACAATCTACTTAAAGTGCTACTTTTATAGATAAAAAATCCACAATCTTTCTACATAAAGTACTTTCTACATAAAGTGATACTTGTATAGGTAGAAAGTCCACAATCTTACTATCTATATAATTTTTTTTCTTTTTTTTTGTGTTTAACGTCCGACTATTGTGCACACTTGGGCTAATGCAGACGATGGATGATTTATAGCGTGTGAAAATGCCAAGCCCTTGCCGGGAATCGAACCCGGGTCCTCGGGGTGAAAGCCTAGTTCGCTATCCACTAGGCCACCGAGGCGGCACTATCTATATAAAGTGCTACTTGTAATGGTAGAAAGTCCACAATCTTACTTTCTATATATAAAGTGTTACTTGTATAGGTAGAAAGTCCACGATCGTACTTTCTATATAAAGTGCTACTTGTATTGGTAGAAAGTCCACAATCTTACTTTCTACATAAAGTGCTACTTGTATAGACAGAAAGTACACAATCGTACTTTCCATATAAAGTGCTACTTGTATAGGTAGAAAGTCCACGATCTTACTTTCTATATAAAGTACTAATTGTATAAGTAGAAAGTCCACAATCTTACTTTCTATATAAAGGGCTACTTGTATAGACAGAAAGTACACAATGTTACTTTCTATATAAAGGGCTACTTGTATAGACAGAAAGTACACAATCTTACTTTCCATATAAAGGGCTACTTGTATAGACAGAAAGTACACAATCTTACTTTCCATATAAAGTGCTACTTGTATAAGTAGAGTCCACAATCTTACTTTCTATATAAAGTACTACTTGCATAGACAGAAAGTACACAATCTTACTTTCCATATAAAGGGCTACTTGTATAGGTAGAAAGTCCACAATCTTACTTTCTATATAAAGTACTACTTGGATAAGTAGAAAGTCCACAATCTTACTTTCTATATAAAGTACTACTTGCATAGACAGAAAGTACACAATCTTACTTTCCATATAAAGTGCTACTTGTATAGGTAGAAAGTCCACGATCTTACTTTCTATATACAGTGCTACTTGTATAAGTAGAAAGTCCACAATCTTACTTTCTATATAAAGTATTACTTGTATAAGTAGAAAGTCCACAATCTTACTTTCTATATAAAGTACTACTTGCATAGACAGAAAGTACAAAATCTTACTTTCCATATAAAGTGCTACTTGTATAGGTAGAAAGTCCACGATCTTACTTTCTATATAAAGGGCTACTTGTATAGACAGAAAGTACACAATCTTACTTTCCATATAAAGTGCTACTTGTATAGGTAGAAAGTAACAATCATCCTTGCGTATATTTACGCCAGGTAAAAAGGGGGAATTTATTTAACACGAAAGTCGAGTTTTAGGGTGTGGCTCCACAGAGTTGTCGATTGTAAGCTCATTAGTTAAAAGGCTAAGGGGATGGAATGGTGCAGCACTTTATAGTCAAAACACAGTAATCGATCATTGTTTTACCTGAAAACCAAGCATTTTCTATCCAATAGGAAATATTTTCTTTAAACTTTACGCCTACATGTAATTTTTTCTCCTGCTTATTTACCACTTGAAAATTAACAGCGAAAAATTGGATATCACCATCGTTATCAGTGATAAAACTCGCATAAATTAGCATTTTAAATCAAGTTCGATTTCCTCGTGTCATAATGGTCGTTTACGTGTTGATAACCGTTGAAAATTGTCAGTAAACATCTGTTTCCATAATGTCAGTCAGACAGCTGGGACACCGATTATTTTTAATTAAATATTTTTAGTTTTGTCTTTTACAGTTACAAGTTACACCTGCACAACATAAAGTACGAAATAGTAGGTAAAAAACCAAATTTGAAACGTACCTTCACGTTAACTACGTTAGTCAAATAGTTACGACCAATTAGATGAAGAATTTGGTTTTCGAGTTTGTCTGGTTCCTTTATTAAAGCATTCTCCTCCTCCCACTTTCTCCAGCCAGAAATAATGCGCCCATAGTAATGCCACTGTGTAACAGACGTGTATCATTTGTTACATCAAAGTCAATGTTCTTATTTTGGTTTTACCGAAATGAGTAGAATGGCGTTCCCCCGCATTGAGAGGATTTAGACGTCCCTCGCGGTACCCGAGTCTTACACACACTTACACTTACGATTTAACATTTTACATTCACACTTACATTTAGGGAGTCGCTAATAACCTCAATGTGCTTTTCGCCTTAAAATTAAAAAAAAAAATGTTAGTAATATAATAGGAACTCCGCCATTGCCGGTCCCAAGCCCGGGGCTTCATCTCGCAAGGGATGAAGAAGGAGGAGGGGGAGGAGTAACACCTCATAAAAAACCGGGGTCCACCTGGCTCCGGATGGTAGCACCCTGGAAGGGCCCCTGCCTTGGGTTACAAGGTGAAACTTGGTCAACGGTCGTGACAGCGGAAGAGGAATCTCGGATTCCCAACGGTGGATGGAGCGGAAGAGCCTGGTGGTTTTACCACTAACACACAATTCCAAATCCAAAGGCGTTTGTTCCCAGATTGGGCGGGAACAAGTTTGGTCAGCGTCTGTTCTCCAGGTTAGGGGCGGCTGAGAAGAACCTCCAGGGCTCACAACCTTGGTTGTAAATTCGTGGCTCTAGAAGTCACCCAAGAAATTATCATTATGCTCATGGACAAAACAACCAAAACAATAACCAAGGACAACAAACAACGGTTCCAAGGTAAAGTTAAATCCAAGCGAACGATCGAAATCTCTGACGAAGAAAGAAAAGCAAGAGCACAACGAATGAAGCAATACTGGGCTACGAGGAAGGCACAGAACATTAAAAAGTGATTGATTTAGTGTACCCCAAAGTTGGGTGAAACGAATAAAGAGAGATAATAGGATACTGTTTAATGTTTAGGGATTCTACAGTGCTATTACCTGGAAATATCATTAAGTACCAGTTAAGCAGTAGATATAAACGTTGTTCTTATAAAACGCATACTATTTACAGCTCTGTATAAAATTTTTGTATGTTAACATCATTAAAAGTGAAACGAAAAACGTCACGAAGATACTCGAAATAAAACATATACGCAAGAGGTTTTTTTATTTATTCTTAAATTATATACTACTTTATTATTAAATGTGAGTACAAAATATACAAAAATACCTTAATTATATAACCAAACCAAAAAATATTTTCATATCCACTGACAGTTTGCACTTGATTTATTTTGAAATGGTAGCTTACCGAGTTACAGAACGCATGCCAAAAAAGTATTCATTCAAATTTTCACACTGTAGCAACATTTAATAATATCTCATAAATGAACATTATTTACAAATATTTCTGTATTTTACAAACAAAATAAAAATATTTTACCTGGTCTGGGTAGTAAAATTGTTAAACCTAACACTAAAATCGATTATGTGAAAAGATTGAACGTCGAATAAGAATGATATCTCTTATGGGAGATAAGTGAACGCTCGCTACTGGCATCTTGCGGCAGAGTGTTCAACTACATTTAAATTGATAACACGTCTATTTTCTCAAACGTCTCCATCCCCTCGCAGCAGAGGAGTGCAGACTAGCTGCACCTATTGAGAGGATTTAAAGGGGTAGAGGGCAGTTCGCGACGATTCGGACCTAAAAGCAGGTTCGAGTGTAGTTAACTTCCCCATCGAACCTCCATCATCAATAATCTAACTGACGTGAAAGAAAAATTTAAAAAAATAAAAGATGGTACTAGCTGCACACCATCTGTCTCGCTGTACCCGAGTCAAACACTCACTTACACTTACAACACTGCACTTACGACTTTAACACTTTACACTCACACTTACATTTAGGGAGGCGATATAGCTTTTCGCCTTAAAATAACAAAAAAAAGTCTCCATCACCTGTCATTGCAGCATGTAGCGTTCCTAGCGGCAGACAGTCCAATTAATTGGACATTAGCCGCTAATATTGAGCACGCTTTTTATAATGGTGGCTGTACTTCTAGTACGTTTATATTCAATGGTTTAAATCAAGTCGAACCAAAATTGTGAAACGAGTATAATTTTTTATTATATATATATATATATATATATATATATATATATATATATATCTTTTTTTTGTAAAAATCTTAAAGAAATGAAGAAATAATACTTGAATTCTTACTTTGAAACAGATGGTGTGCAGCTAGTACCATCTTTTATTTTTTAAAATTTTTCTTTCACGTCAGGTAGATTATTGACGATGGAGGTTCGATGGGGAAGTTAACTACACTCGAACCTGCTTTTAGGTCCGAATCGTCGCGAACTGCCCTCTACCCCCTTAATTAGTCTAATTAGCCATTTAAATCAATGTAAATTTGAACGGTAAACATTGAAAACGGTGCAAAATAAGCAAATGTAATTAGAAATCGTAACAATGTAGAAACGGCGTGACAAACTATTGTGTTACGTTTTCAGGCACTTCTGATGTTTCTAAAACAACGACATTATCGGATTTCCGTAAAACGTCGGACTGTCATCTTTCCAGGAGTCGCGCGTGGAGTGCCAAGTTCAGCGACCTACGGGACTTCAATCGCCTATAAATATCCACTGTATGCTTCCCATTCTCACGTTAAATAATCCTCAACTTGATGACTACATTTGTTATTCCGGGCCCGGGGGCTCAGCGCATTCTTCCCCAACAGCTGATTTACTGCACGCACTTCCGTTGCGCGCTGGGTCTTTGTCAGCAGTTGTAGATGACGCGAAGGCGTTGAGTACGAAATTTTCACGTTAAATGAAATTATTTTAAAAAATTGGGCCACAAGTAAAGCCTCTAAACGTTCAAAGGACGCGTAAAGGTTATGTTTTAAAATAAAAGTACGGTGTCAGGGTTTGTTTTGTTTTTTTCAATATACTTCCGCGCAGAATTTCTTTACTTGAAATTTGATACGCTGATTTCAGCTGTGAATTTATTACACACGTTTAAGCAAGATCTGATGGTCATATTTTTTTAAAAAATAAGTTTTTTGCTAACAGCTCCCGAATAGAATTTTGAAAAAACGTTAAAATCGATTTTGAGAAAATTCGTTCTCTTAATTTTGTAGCTTTGACCAGAAAGGTACTTAAAATTTAAGCCCTTATTGAAATAAATGGACAAACCAAACTTAGGCCAGATCTCATTCAAAACCGGTCAGTTAATTTAAACTTCGTTTTTTTTTTTTGTATTTAAAGTCCGACTATTGTGCACACTTGGGTTAATGCAGACAATGAGATGATTTATAGCGTATGAAAATGCCAAGCCCTGGCCGAGAATCGAACCCGGGTCTGCGGGGTGAAAGCCCAGTACGCTATCAACTAGGCCACCGAAGCGGCTTTAACTAACGGGTAAACTTCAGCGATAGACATACATGCAGAAGCTCCTCAATACAAACTACTTTTTTGGACTCAAGGCTCTACAAATATGGACACTAAAATGTCAAAATCGATTTTGTAAACGAACACAATTCTTCATATACGGGCTACTTAAGTGTTTTTGTTTTATAAAAACTAATGCTATTTACCACGAAGCGCTACAAAATAAAAACAAAACTATTGTAACAAAGCCAGCGAGTGCTGCGGTTCGTATTGTTGCAATCCTTTCCATTAATCAGTTGCCTTTGGACGTCGTACTTTAAGTTGAATAAAGTGTTCCTCGGAACCGCTCTTTACTTGTAGTGAAATTTATTGTTCAATTAAATGTAAGAAAACGAAAATGAATTAATTGTTAAAAATAAATCTTTCAACGTATTTTCTTCACGGAGTACGCCTACCATTTACACAGAAAGTCTGATCTACAAAAAAATAGATTTTGATAAATATTTGATAAATACATTTTGATAACCATTTTCATGACGAACAAACTCCAAAAGATATTTATCTTTATCGAACTTTCAATTTAAAATTTAAAATTTTCATTACAGTATTACGTAAACACAGATTGACCTAAAACAGCTGATTTGTTTCATTATGCAATCACAATTTACGATATAAGATTCATGACATCCCGCTACACCAGCCGCGTAATAAGACATTGAACTTAAATCACCCAAAATGTACGCCGGTTACGTAATTAATTAACGCCAAAGTACTTTGTAATGGCGCAGGTGATCGCCTTGTGTTATTAGCTCACCAGGCCAAATAAATCAAGCCTTAAAATAGCCTGCAACAGCGAAGACTATAACAGGTATAAATATAGTTAATACATGAAATTATCAGTACAGTGCAAGTAAAATAATAACTGCCATCTACCTTAAGAACTCGAAGATTTAGACGGCGATTTTACAAAAAATAACAAACTTAATTGTGCTACAAAACGAGCATTGTTTTAACAATTAAATCTCTGGTCGGCTTTAAATACGAAATATTTTTATATACTTAAAGAAGTATGACTTTACATTACAATTTGAATAAACTATTTTTAAATTTTCTAAGAAATTTGAAATTCTTATTTATGTAGGTTTTAAACCTGATTAGGAGGATAAAAGCAGATTTTAAAAAGATTATAACACAAAAACTTAGTATTTTAAAGATTGGAATAGTTACCACTTTGAACTGGCTGAACTGATTTTGCTAAGCTGAATCATTTTTTGTGAAAATTTTGAACAAAAATTGTGCTAAAATCGGACCAAAACTGTGTGTGTGTGTGTGTGTGTGTGTGTGTTGTGTATTTATGGATTGATCTTAAGATATTAAGGCGTTTGGTGGTCCCGCACCGCCATCATAGGATCTATTGTGGAACTAAGCCTCTTGGATTCTAGTTCTGTAAACTGGTATTCTCAATGTATTTTAGCAGTCCACTGGCTAGCTCATTCTGTTGGAGGTCCTCAAAATTTTGGAGATCGAACACCTTTTGCCGCTCACATTTGCAGATTCCTTTCTTCTGTATAACATACGCATGGTTTCTTTTTTTTTATGGTGTTTAACGTCCGACTATTGTGCAACTTGGGCTAATGCAAACGATGGGATGATTTATAGCGTAAGAAAATACCAAGCCCTGGCCGGGAATCGAACCCGGGTCCTCGGGGAGAAAGCCCAGTACGCTATCAACTAAGCCACCTAGGCGGCTACGTATGGTTTCTCCTTGGTATAATGTTCCAGAGCATTTTGGATAAGGTTCTTCCTGGAGGCCTTAGAGATCGAGATAACAGATTTCAGTGAAATCATGGATCTCATTATGAGCACTGTGGTTTGAGGATGCACATGAGCAAGATAAACCAAGGAGAAACCATGTGTAGGTTATGCAGTAAAGAGGATAAAACTGCAGAACACATAGTGCTAGCAGGCTAAGGGTTTTTTGTTTCCAAGATCCAAGGGACCTCTAGCAAAATGAGCTAGTCAGTGGAACATACTAAGGGTACCATGTGCTGAACTAGTCCTTAAGAGGTTTAGTTAACAATAAGTCCGTCGATCGCAACGCCTGTGGTTTTTTAATAACTTCCTCTAATATATGATCTGTCTATCTACGAGGTGTGGCTATTAAATACGACACTGACGTTGCAAAAAATTGTATTTTCATTTTATACATAATTACTTATTATCACCTTCAATATACACCCCTTCTCTATCCCTACAACGCTCCATGCGAATTTTCCATTGTTGGAAACAATGCTGGAAGTCATCTTCTGTCAACTCCTTCAGGACTCTTACAGCTTTCACTTTTACAGCTTCCACGGACTCAAATTTCGTCCCTTTTAATGCAGTTTCACCTTAGCGAACAGACAGAAGTCACATGGTGCAAGGTCTGGTGAGTAAGGTGGATGTTCTAACACTGGGATGCTGTTTTTTTTTTTTTTTTTTTTTTTTTTTTTTTTTTTATTCCTTATTATAGCAATCTAGTAATACACTAATAAGCTATTTGTCCTTAACCTAAACTACTACGATACAACATTCCACTAAGGTCAATCCACTGACAATCCCTTAGTATATAATTAATAGTCACTTAACTAATGTGACCTAAGAGCTACACAGTTCCAATGGTTTAACTCTTTTCAATCTTCTCATTGAGACATCGCTGTTAAGTAGTTGGAGTGCTTCGACATTGATGTGCTGTTGCAATCTTCGTCTATGACCTCGTGCAAATTTACTGACTTCACTATCAATAGTTGGAACCTCAAGATCTTTATGTATGTTCTCATTCCTGATGTACCAAGGGGCATTAACTATACCCCGAAGTACCTTATTTTGAAATCGCTGAATGATATCTCTATTACTCTGGGCAGTACAACCCCACAGTTGGATACCATAGGACCACAAGGGCTTAAGGACTTGCTTATATATCAATACTTTGTTATACACTGATAAGGAGGAACAACGACCCAACAACCAATGCAACTTTCTGTATTTTAATTTTAACTCCTCTTGCTTTTTCTTAACATGGGGTTTCCACCTGAGTTTAGCGTCCAACGTCATGCCAAGGTATCTAGCTGTGTTCGCATATGGAACCACTTGGTGATTAATATAAACGGGTTTGTGCTCGATATGCTTATTAGTGAAATCGATATGCACAGATTTGCTTTCATTAAGCTTAATTCGCCACATTTTAGTCCAGGTTTGTATTTGGTTTATAGCTGTTTGAAGTTGTCTGATCGATTCAATGTTATTGTCACCAACAGATAAAACTGCTGTGTCATCAGCAAAGGTAGCAACTATACTTGGGATGCTGTACTAGGCCAGGAACTTATTGACAGATAACGCGGAATGAGCTGGCGCATTGTCTTGATGGAAAACCCATGATTTGTCCTTCCACATTTCAGGTCATTTTTTCCTTACTCTTTCACGTAGTTACCAAGTACCTCAAGGTAGTAATATTGATTAATTGTTTGACCTTCAGGAACTCAGTGAAGGTACACAATCCCATGAATATCGAAAAAAACGGTCATCATTGCTTTAAATTTTGACTTGCTGATTCTTGCTTTTTTGGCTCTCGGTGAAGTTGGGGTCTTCCAATGCATGGATTGGCGCTTTGTTTCCGGATCATACTTAAAAACCCATATGTTTTTAAGAAAACATTGGATTTAAAGAAAATCCTTTCCAATAAATTTGGGTCATTTTCAATGGCATCCAAAGTGTCAGTACAAACATTTTTGCGAGCTGCTTGTTGTTCAAACGTGAGAATTTTTGACACACATTTCGCATGTTCAAATTGTCACGTAAAATTTGCCGTACACATTCTTTATCAATGCATACAGTTTTACCAATTGCACGAATAGTCAGACTGAATCGAATTAACAACTTTTTCGACATTGTCATCCGTTTTTGACGTTGAAGGGCGACCTGGCCGCGAATCATCTTCAACGTCTTGTTGGTCATCTTGAAAACGCTTAAACCATTCAAAGTGTGCCCGCGATAAACATTCACTGTCATACACTTCTTTTAGTAAATTATATGTTTCAGTAGCGGTTTTTCCAAGTTTGAAGTGAAATTTAACAACAATTCGTTGCTCTATTATTACACTAACCATTTTTTTCCGGCAAAACAAAATAACAACACCAACGGAAATGAAGGTTATGACTAAACGGTGTTGGTTACCCAAACGAGACTAACTGCATTCTGAAGAGAATGCTTCACACTAAGCAGCTGTCGGTCAATGGCGGTTGGCGCATGCGCACTTGTTCCGCCGCAGCGTCAGTCTCGTTATTTAATAGCCACACCTCGTATAATGTTCCTGACTGGTTGATATGGTACAATGACACTTCAGCCTGTAAAGTACGGTGTTTGTCACCCCTAGTTTTGACGCCAGGGATATCTTCTGTTTCTACGTTTAATTTGAAATCCCTCTGGTACCGCTTGCTCTCTTCTCAATCTGCGATACCGAGCTACCGATAGACATTTGGAGACGACCTTACTGATGTGAGATGTTCGACCCTATCACTCGCTGGTTGAGGTTGCTCAGGTATTCCACAGTCTTATTCAATGCTCTTTGTTTTTGAAATCTCGTGTCCATCACGTCCGAAGTACTTATTATTCCGTAGATAAAATCACAGAACTAATGAATGTACAGTCGACCCGTTTCAGATGCAGTTATATAAATACGTTGTCCAAACACGAAGTAACTGTGATTCAGTGTGTTTGTTATTTTATTTTAAAAACAAATTAAACTACTGTCCTTCAGTCTAGTTAGTCTACATAATTATCACGGGCAGAAGGGCAGATTTGTTGCAATTAGCAGGCGTAACCTTTATAATCCGTGGCTACTGACCCAGTTACAGCCACCTTGTACACATTTGTTTAACTGTCCGGGATATCGATCCTGGGAGGTGAAACATTATCTGACGGGCGCAAATAAAATGAACCGAGCTCCAGCTACCGCAATTTGTAGTTTTAATATCTTCTCTGTACTCCACGCCGCCCTGACACCATTACTACCAGAAACTGCACCGCTGGGACACGCTTTAATACGAAACACTACTTATACAATTGACACTTTAATAACTTCAACTTGAACGAAACATATAAAACAGTGGTACAGTTTGTTTAGTGAGCATTAAACCTTCTTAGTTAAAATAATTAAAATAGCCTAATTGTTTGCTTAATGGTACAAAAAATTACAAAACATTTTTCTAATTATTTCTCTAAATATCCTTTTCAGACGAAAAAAACCTATCGAAGAAAAAACCTGAAAATTGGCATAATTTATAAAACCATAACTCAATTTAGCGTAAAAAATTTAAAGTAAAGTAAATGTACGGTTCAAGAGAAAAGCGAATAAATAAATATTTTCGTTTAATACGATTTACTTAGAAACTATCGATTGATTTTACTAAAAATTTGCTGTACTGACTTGGTTGTTGGTTAACCAAAATATTTGCGAAAAGAAACTATGGAAGCTGCAAAACATATGTCATAAAATACAGCGTAGAAATTTTTAAAATATTTCTAAAAGTACTTATAGATATATTTGTGGTGTACACGATATTTAAAATCAATGTCTATGTAACTCGATAAAAAAGGAAAATAAAATTAATACTAACATTTGCTTTTTATTCAGGCCAAAAAGCACAAACACAGCACCAGTGTGTCTACTTGGCATGGCTGGCATAAGGCAAACTTCTATTTGTGTAGTTAGTAGCTGGCCTATGTGGTGCGATGAGACATTAGTGAGACAGGAAATGGAACGGAACCGGAACGAGAACTAAGGTTCAGAATGGCGGGTGGAACTGAACCGAAACAAAGTCCAAATAAACAATTCAGTTTTAAAAAAAATACAAATTACAATAGTTACTAATACGTGTTAAAATTAAAAATGAAAATTTAACTTTAAAAATAACAATGTTATTTTTAAAGTGATCTTTTTTATTATATTGTTATACGAAAAGAAGGGCGAGTAATTAAACGTTTGTTTTAAAACTTACTGTAATTTTGGATATTAAAAAACAAACATTGTTTATTATGTTAAAAATTATTTCGATGGATATGTCATTTTTTTCAAATCTCTTGAGTCCAGAACACAGAGTCGATTCTCATAAAAAAACTAATCGATTCTCACGAAGAAACTGAAGGATTATCACGAAAGAACTGACCGATTCTCACGAAAAAACTGAAGGATTCTCACGAAAGAACTAACCGATTCTCACGAAGAAACTGAAGGATTCTCACGAAAGAACTGAAGGATTCTGACGAAAGAACTGACCGATTCTCACGAAAAAACTAAAGGAATTTCACGAAAGAACTGACCGATTCTCACGAAAGAACTAGACGATTCTCACAAACAAACTGAAGGATTTTCACGAAAGAACTAACCGATTCTCACGAAAAAACTGAAGGATTCTAACAAAAGAACTGACCGATTCTCAGGGAAAAAACTGAAAGATTCTCACGAAAGAACTAACCATTCTCGGGAAAGAACTGAAGGATTCTCACGAAAGAACTGAAGGATTCTGACGAAAGAACTGACCGATTCTCACGAAAAAACTAAAGGAATTTCACGAAAGAACTGACCGATTCTCACGAAAGAACTAGACGATTCTCACAAACAAACTGAAGGATTTTCACGAAAGAACTAACCGATTCTCACGAAAAAACTGAAGGATTCTAACAAAAGAACTGACCGATTCTCAGGGAAAAAACTGAAAGATTCTCACGAAAGAACTAACCATTCTCGGGAAAGAACTGAAGGATTCTCAAGAAAGAACTGACCTATTCTCACAAAAGAACTGACCGATTGTCACGAAAAAACTGAAGGACTCTCACAAAAGAATTGATCGTTTCTCACGAAAAACTGAAGGATTCTCACAAAAAAACTGAAAGATATCACGAAAGAACAGACCGATTCTCACGAAAGAACTGATCGTTTCTCGCGAATTCGGTTAAATCTTAATTTTTGTCAACACTCTAAAAAAAATATGAATAAATCGATTTTTAAAAAAAGGCTTTAACGATCTAATCAAACTTTGCTCAAAGTAGCCATTTATAGTATCGAAACAAAGCTTGCATTTTCGAGAGTTATCGACAAAGCTCCGTTAAATCATAATAATTTCTCAAAATCTATTATCCGATTTCTTCGGGACACACATAGCCTACGTATCGTGTATACGATTAAGCTTTTCACATAAACTTTTTTTAAATAACTGAACTGAATTTGGGAAAGTCTGTACAGTGGTAACACATTTTAAACGGGTGGCTTCATTATTTTGGTTTCAGAAAATATTTGAACTTGCACACTGATAACAGTTCGAGATTCCATTCTCATTGATCTGGTGTTTCAATTGCATTAAACCACGTATACAAATTCCATCCAATTTGGTTGATTCCACATTACCGCATTGCTGGACTAAATGAAAACTGTAAATCTGTGGTTACGAGTACTCGATTTTATCCGCTGCAATTCAGAAGAATGCCGCACTACATAGTTTTAAACGTAAGCGTCTATACCTACTCAACCTCCCCCCTGCCGTCCGTACCTGCAGAAGTACGAAGAATTATAACGGCGGTCAGAGTTCGTGTTCATTGTAAATCTTTCATATTATTAAGCTGAACATTCCGATCCTATGTACCAAAAATAAGGACCTACTTTATCGAAACTACATATACGGAGCACCTACAGTTACGTCACAACATCAGATAACGCTCACGCGTCATACGTTTCCATTTTAAGGCTTTACAATAAAACAAAGTTTTGTGAACGAAATTCCAGAAGCGTTATAAAATTTCCTCGTCAGAGTGCAGCACAATGCAATCATAGGTGACAAGTAATTTTTATGTGTACCGAAACAGCTCATTGTTAAAAAAAACTGTTCAAAGTACTCTAAATGATTACTGTATCCAAGACTTAAATAATTATTGACCTAATCTAGAATCGGCAAGATAATCTACCAGCCGCACGCCACTTATCTGTGTTACGTCCACTCCCAAGGACTATAGAACGACGAAAGTGAATGGCTCGGACAGATGGACGTTACGGGTTTGTAGGCAAAGAGCATAGTGACACGGTCTCAAAGAACTATCGAGAATGCGTATATCAGATTAAACAGAGGTGATTAGTCTAGCCACCTGAAACAACACTTCACGCTGGACTCTCTCTGCGAGGAGATTCGAACACAGATACGACCTGATGTGTTTTCACTGCTGACGTGCATCACAATGTGGTTTGTATACATTTAAATATTAAAATATAAACAGACTGGAAGTATAGCCACCATTAAAAAAAGTTTTTTTTGTTTGGTGTTTAACGTCCGACTATTGTGCACACTTGGGCTAATGCAGACGATTGGATGATTTATAGCGTATGAAAATGCCAATCCCTGGCCGGGAATCGAACCCGGGTCCTCGGGGTGAAAGCCCAGTACGCTATCAACTAGGCCACCGAGGCGGCTTCATTATAATAAGCGTGTTCGTTAAGTGCCGCTACGAACGCTACAAGCTGCAAGGACAGAGGAGAATTTGAAAAAATAGTATTTATTTAACTGCAGTTGAACACTCTGCCCCAAGATTCCCCCACATCGAACGCTCACATCTCTCATAAGGGTTATTATTCTAGTACGTTTATATGCAATGATTTCAGGTAAAAACATTTTTTTAATGTCTATGCTTAGTGCCAGTTGAGGACGAGGGAGCAGCGTTAACGGTACGGTAGCCGCCTAGGTGGCTTAGTTGATAGCGTACTGGGCTTTCACCCCAAGGACCCGGGTTCGATTCCCGGCCAGGGATTGGCATTTTCATACGCTATAAATCATCCCATCGTCTGCATTAGCCCAAGTGTGCACAATAATCGGACGTTAAGAAAAAAAAATTAACGGTACGGGTAAAGCAACGGGAGTAACTGCAGCCTTAGGTGAGCTGACCGGTGGCATTACCACATCGACCACCGAGGTACAAACGAATGGTAGTAATTAAAGAATAACTTATAACCGGAGTACCCTAATGCATGTATTAATGCCCGTAACTAAAAGATTAGTTAAGATTTATTAAAATGAACATTTCACTGATAAAAAAGTGTGAATTGCTTCTACAAATATTACTACGCGATGGAATAAAGAGGCGCCCCAGCGGTGCGTGAGGTCAAACTTCCACCTGTTGGCTGGCATCTAGCGACGTCTCGTCGCCGTTAAATGCGACGCGGCCGCGGCCTTTTCGCACAGACGTCGGTATATTTAGCCTCCACCGCTCGCGGGAGTGCCCAACCCTTGCTCCCCACTTTTTCTACTCCATACTTCAAATACTTCGGTTTATTTTTAAATGTGGTTTTATATGTTTCAGTTTTTGTTGTATTATGAACGGACAAGTCTCGGCCAGCCGCCACACGTCAGTCTGGACGCGCAGCTGGTCGGTCACATTTAATTAAGACCGTTCAATTAAATTATGTTTCCCGGATGGACGTAAAAATTGGCAAACTTTCTCTCCTCTTTATAAATTTGTCCGCGTTTGAAGGCATCGCAAATTGTATGTCTTCCAACCGCAAATACCAGCCACTGTTAATCTGCGGCGATTGTGAGTCATAAAACTGTAAATTAAAAGGCGCAAAGCTGTTACGAAAATCTGCTTAATCTGAGCTCTGAGTTAACACTTCGCGAGTTCAAAGTGAAATAAAAAAAAACTAATTTTATCTAACACACAACGTGTTACTTGGATATAATACTGGGACTGAACTCACGGTGGGCTAGTGATTAATGCTCTCATTTTTTTTTTTTTTTTTTTTTTTTTTTTATTGTGCACACTTGGGCTAATGCAGACGATGGGATTATAGCGTATGAAAATGCCAAGCCCTCGCCGGGAATCGAACCCGGGTCCTCGGGGTGAAAGCCCAGTACGCTATCCTCTAGACCACCGAGGCGGCTGGTTACTTCTGTTTGAAGATGACGCCTCGGTGGTCTAGTTGATAGCGTACTGGGCTTTCACCCCGAGGACCCGGGTTCGATTCCCGGCCAGGGTTTGGCATTTTCATACGCTATAATCCCATCGTCTGCATTAGCCCAAGTGTGCACAATAGTCGGACGTTAACAAAAAAAGGCAGTTTTGGCCAAATGTACTGACCGAGTGTTTTGAAATTTGGTACAAAGATATCTCGTATGTAGCCCAAATGACATGTATGTAACAAATTTCCTATTTCAAAATGGCGGCATCCAATATAACCGATGATGACTGTACGCAATATTAATCCAACACTTTAGACGATTGTTTTGAAATTTGTTACGAAGGTAAATTGTATAAAGCCGAATGACGTGTGAAAGATTGTTTCCCAAACAGTAATGTTTCAAGATGGCCGGGCTCTGAGTTGTCCGAACGGCAAAATTTATCACAGTTTCATGGACGAAGATCACGAACTTTCCAATAACGATGGTCCAGTAATGTTTCACGTAAATATTAACGTGACCGGTTAAATTGGCGGAAAACGTTACGAGCGCTGTCGCGGAGCGCTCTCTGTACATATTAATTGAGAATATACTGCGATGTCCACCATTCTTTGCACTGTCCATTGTCTTGCAGACGGTTGTACAATATAAATACAGTAGTGTATTGAAAATATACAAGCCACGATAATCCCAGCTTAGCCGGAGCGGGCTTTGTAACATTCCGCTAGCCGCTGGCCGCTGGCCGTCACCCAATTATTTCAGACGCGACACTTTCTTTAACGCCGCGCTGCGCCATTCTGGTTAAACACAAAATACAGTACAGTTACATTAGGTCTGTCCAAAGAAATAGGCCGGCGTTTATTAATTGTTGGCGACAATTACTCTGGAAGCAAAATACGGTCTTAATTTTTAGTTTCTTTTATTTGTTTAGAAAGTAGGACGCTACAAAGAAAACGAAAAATTAATCCTAAACACAGTCGACTAGTTTGTTTTCGATTTTTTTTTTATTTGTATTCCCCGTTGGCCTATTGTATCTATTTTTTAAAAGGTTAACGTTAATTAACAATACAGATTACTCCGCTATGTATTAAGGTAAAGTCGTGTTTGATATTTTACTTTGAAGCTCGTGTACGTGGGAATATGGTCTGGGTTTTACATTTTGTATATTTTTGCTTTTAAAATTACAGCAACGACCTTCAAAAACAGAGGTAGGGTAAAAACGTTCCCGGAATTAGTCAATGAAAATTTATTGAAAGTACGTATAATATTTTAACCTTATTTTCCTTCAAAATACCCTCCCTCCTGCATATATACACTTCTTTCACCGTTCTTAAACCGTTTCGGGTTCGATTCCCGGCGAGGGCTTGGCATTTTCATACGCTATAATTCATCCCATAGTCTGCATTAGCCCAAGTGTGCACAATAGTCGGACGTTAAAAAAAAAATCAAACAGAAGTAAATGGTGAAAATCTTGCAATAGGTCATTTAGACTTTACACAAACTACATCCATACAGAATTTCAAAACAATCGGTCAATACGTTTGGCCACAACAAACACACAAACCACATGCCGAACGGTCGAGTTGAAACAGATACCTTGCTTCGCTCGGACTAAAAGTGTTATGCTTCACGAAAATTCAAATACAAAAAATTGTTGTTAGAATTAACTAGGCTTTACAAGTTAAAATTTTAAGAAGTATTTACGACTACTACTATGTTCAGTATAATGATCTGCCTTCCCTAGCTTCGTCGATTCTACTTTCGTTGACGCGTTTCGGAGAACCTCCATCTTCAAAAACTACATCTATACTCCTTTTCTTTGGACTAAAAGTGTTGTGCGTAATTAAATATTAGACCTCGACGTTCAACTTTGTGATTCATAAACAAATCATATTGTATTATAACTTATTAAATTCTAACAATTTCAAGATGGCGTCAAATGAATCGATGTGTTTTCACACTAAAGGCAATTATAGATGATACAGAACAATTGGAATTCTACGCATTCAAGTAATTAGTTTAAAAGCCAACTTTTAAATGTCTACATTTAAAAGCCTTTTCCCTTTGGTTAGCCTTAAGTAAATAAACAGTTTAAAACAATTTCTAAAACCAGTCTGACAAAATTAAAAACTTCAAAATTATTATTAACATACGTGTCACTATGTTCAGTATAATGATCTGCCACTATTGAGTATAGTACTCCATTATAGAGTATAGATATAGTTTTTGAAGATGGAGGTTCTCCCACACGCATCAACTAAAGTAGAATTGACGAAGCTATGGAAGGCAGATCATTATAATGAACACAGTGATAATAATCCTAGCAGAAAAGAAGAAGAGTATTATTATTTACTTCTCCAATTTATCAAATATATAACAGTTTGTTAATTGGATAAATCAATCTTGAAAATATTGTTCAGTATTTTATTTTTCATGTACTTTAAGTCGAAAAAAATAGTTTTAGCTTTTAGGCCTGTGTCAGTCACTCTCACTTTGTTGCCTATATCCCGTAACTAATTTTGAAATTTTTTTATTTCAATTTAGAAACAAAAACATTTTAAGCCCATTTCTGGTCAAAAAACTGTTTCAAAATCAGGTCTACTAATTTTTATTAATTTTTTCAAGAAAGTACCTTATAAGTACCCTATAAACAATCATGTTTCTGAAACATGGTACAAAAATACAAAACCATCTAATGAAACTGGTTCTTCAGATTTCGGTCGTACGTGAAGTTTCACATCTCAAGCCGGTGTAGCAAATTTTAAATAAAACGTATTTACACGATCCGGGTATAAATCGAGAAAGCAACAAATAACCATGTGTGCTGTCTTGCTGTTTTATTTAACTTCGATCTCATTTATGTTTCAACAAAATATGACTAACCGATATTGAAAAATTACACAGATTTTCCTGTTTTCTTGTCAGTCGCCTCCGTTCCGATTTTTGAATGTGTGAAAGTTTGTCCAATGTCTTTGCATCATTAGTTTATATTGTACAAAGAAAGAATTCAATCAACCTTTGGTTTCAATTTAAGAAAGTTATTCACTTTATTTAAGTTTTGTCGAATTTATTAACGTGTGCAATTTCATTACCAAGGCAAAAACCTTTATTGTGACTTGGCCTACCTTTTGCTACCAATCTTAAATTTGCTTTTCCCCATCCTTTTTAAAAAAACTTTCACGTAGGCTGTTGGTAATTCGGTGATGGACCTGTCGCATATAGGGTAATAGGTAATGAGGACAAGGGATCAGCGTTAACGGTAAGGGAAAATCAACGGGAGCAACTGCGGTTAGCATTTAGTTCGCAGTTTAGAGACGCAGCAGACTAACCGGTGCTTTAGCCACATTAACCACTGAGTCCCCTGTAAACAGTGTAGCGTTGACGTCACTACGGTTCTTGTACCTGTATTTCCATAATTCGCTACCAGAGTTTGTTGTCAGTCGCAGCTCAAAATTTATTCTTTTTTGGTGTAAAACAGGTTTTTTTTGGTTGTTTAACATTCATAATTTATGAGGACAAGGGATCAGCGTTAACGGTAAGGAAAAAGCAACAGGAGCAACTGCGGCTAGAATTAAGGTGCGCAGTTCAGAGATGCAGCAGACTAACCGATGCTTTATCCACATCAACCACCGAGTCACCTGTCTGTAAACAGTGTAGCGTTGACGTCACTACGGTTCTTGTACCTGTATTTCCATCATTGGCTACCAGAGTTCGTTGTCAGGCGCAGCTTCAAAATTTATTCTTTTTTGGTTGTTTAACGTTCATAATTTATGAGGACAAGAAATTAACGTTAACGGTAAGGGAAAAATAACAGGAGCAACTGCGGCTAGAATTAAGACCTTAAGGTGCGCAGTTTAGAGATGCAACAGACTAACCGGTGCTTTATCAACCACCGAGTCCCCTGTAAACAGTGTAGCGTTGACGTCACTACGGTTCTTGTACCTGTATTTCCATCATTCGCTACCAGAGTTCGTTGTCAGTCGCAGATTAAAAATTTATCCTTTTTTGGTGTAAGACATATTTTTTTGGTCGTTTAACGTTTATAATTTATGAGGACAAGGGATCAGCGTTAACGGTAAGGGTAACTGCGGCTAAAACTAAGAACCTTAAGGTGCGTAGTTCAGAGACGCAGCAAACTGACCGATGCTTTTTCCACATCACACCTGGTCTCCTCTTTTCTATCACTGATCTACATGTCCATTAATAAAAACTATTTTATTAATGAACGATTTAATATCAACGTAATTTTATTTAAACAAATATTCTCTATAAGCGTGTTTGTCACTGAACTTCTTCCTCATATGATTTCGCCGCCATTATCAAAACTTTGCGTAAAAAGGCTGAAAATAAAACTAATATATTCTTTACTTAAAAAAGTTAACCTATAAAAAAGTACCGTTTTAAACAGAACTTCTTGAAATGTCCAAGTGCTTCTAAACTAGCACAAAGTTTTGCAAACGTTTCGTGTCTGTAATGCTTAAGTTGCAGTACGGGAGATTGTATGCCTTCCCGCCGCCCAAAAAATAAAAACTCTGCGGCATTTAGATAACAAAATCTTCGTACATGTGCCAAACGTTAAGTATTATTATTGTAATGTGGCATTTTTATAGTGGAAATGTTCTGATTTTTGGAATACATTTTGGGCTGCCGTTAAAAATTTTACATTCGCGCGCTCACGTCTGTGTTCGAAAACATTTTGATCCGACCTGATTCAAACTTATCAACAAAATTAAGTTAGTAACAGCTTCATTAAGTTCGTCACCCAGCAAAAATCCGTTCGACCGTTTCAAAATGGCGGACATTAAAAATATTATACAACTTTTTTACCTTACATTTCTATGAAAAATTGATGTCCTTATTGTACGCGTAAATCTGCAAAAGTTAGCAATCAATTTTTTCAAATTTCATTTGAAGTATAAAAATACAAATTATAAGGCCTGGTGACCACCAAACGCGGAGCGCCACTGAAAGCGGAAAGGAGCTGAACTCCGCTCCGCGTAGCTTCTACTTTGTCTAGGTTTATTTTTGAAGCTGACTCTGCTACCACCACCACCACCACGACAACGCCTACAAACGTATTATTTACTCGTTACCTAGGTAATGTTTTTAAACATAGTAGTTTCTAAGAATCTGTTACAAAAGGCCTAAATATTTAGATTTAAGAGATACAGACGGGTTGTTTGAACTGACTGAACTTGGCTCCGCTCCGCATTTGGTGGCCACCTGGCTTAATGGTGAAATCAGTTTTGAAAAAAATATAGAAAAATGAAAACTTATGCCTTCTGAGGCGGCAGTGTTACCTTTTTTGCGTATGAAATGCAAACATTTCAATATTAATATGTTTGTTTGTGTGCGTGATATTGTTATTTTTTCGAAATCCGTTTCCTTCAAGTCGGCGAGCAACTGCGTGCCAAGATTTATCCCGTGCTATTTATAATTCCTTTGAATATTGAGACTTTATAAATTTGAAAAGAAATAACAGATATTTTATACTGCTAATAAACTGTTCTAGGAAGTAAATTGAAGCCGGAAATGTCAATGAAATATATATACTTGCTGTAGGCATATTAAGTTGTCAATCTGAAAGCCGAAATCGCAACAAAATTGTGATCAAAAAATGATAACTGAAGAACTACTTCTAATATATCAAAAAGAAAGCTTAAAATCTATTTTAAAAAATACAAAATTGAAAGTTTTGAACAAATACATTGTTATAACTGTATGTGAAACCCGATTTAAAAGCCCAACTATTAATCGGCAAAACACTATTTTGACTAGATTCCAGATTTTAACATGTATTATGTTTTAGAGCTGGTTTTGATTCTGGATTTTGCGGGAAACGTGATGCGATGAACACGTTTATAGAAATACAACAGTATATTTTGCGAATCGAAAGTCGCGCATTAAATAAATTATAATTAAAAATTTCTTTTTCCGCCGAGATCGAACCGGGGACCTTGCTCGTACGAGGCACACGCGATAACCACTACGCTACAAACACAACGAAAAAGTTTGACCGATTTAAATACATGAAATGAACCGTTAATTTAATTTTGGTAGTTATAATAGATCAGTTGTTTTATATCAATTCGTAAAGATCAGCTGATTTCACTGCTGATAGAACGACAAATGTTTCGTAGCCAAATTTTAAGGTTATGTTTCTTGTAACTGTATAAATTTGCAGTTACGAACGTAGATAGAAGTGATCTCTAGTACCGTAATTTGTAATAACGATCCTTGATATTTATTAAGCCTAAAAAATAATTTTATTACACATTTTATTTATGAAGTTGCTGGACTTAGGTAAAATTTATTACATACACCGCCTAATAAGTTCGTATTATATTTTATCGTGCTAACACAACCAACGCAGTGATTTATTTAGTGCGCCCAACAGTAACGGAAGTAAATTTATTGCTATTGTACACAACAGTACAGTAATTATGGCCAACTGTTTAACAGTCTTTGCAACACGTGTTTTACAACTTATCATAAAACATTTTTCAATAGGTAGGCCTAATAAATTGATGTTATTCATTCAAATCTTGTTAACGGTGGAAGTGTTATTGAAGTGCAGTAAGTTGAACATCGGATCTGTCCAAAATAAATTTATCAACAAGAAATGATAAGGCGTGGAACAACACCTTTGTCTTAAGAGATTCATAGCTTTTTCATAATGTTCTTTTAGGCATGAATGTCTTCTGTTTGTAGTCACTTGCAAGTTAAATGTAAGATTAGTGTATTACCATACTGGACAAAGCCGCAGGGATGCCGGAAAGGGTTGCTGTTCAATGTCATGGCAAAGTCTTGACGTCTCAAGGCCAGCCGACGACCTACATTAAATCAGCTGCGTTTGTTGGCACTCGGAGACCCCCTGCGAACTATTCAATCTCTGGGTCTTGGCCAACATTCTTTGAGCATTCACTGCCCATTCCATTCATTAAAGTGCATCTTCCTTCCTGTTTCCTCATAACTCGGCACGTAAAGAAACACTTATTTATTTCGTTTAAGTTGAACCACTTCAATGCTATCGATAAATTCATACTAGAGGCGACTACTGTGTAATAACATGGCAAATTAAACTACAAACGAGTAGCTCAAAGAGCAGTACATTCTTAAGTAATTAATATACAGAACACTCAACGACAACACTCGTAACAATTCCGCCAATATAACCGGTAACCGTAATATTTACGGGAAATGGTACTGGATCAATTTTATTGGAAAATTTATGCTCTTTATCCAAGAAACGGTCAAAATTATGAGCCAGTATTACAGGAAATTTCCAGCAAATACACCCTCAACGTTGATTCAGAGCGGCCATCTTGAAACGGAACTGAACGGGAAAAATCTTACACAAGTTTTTCAGTCTTTATGCAAGTTACCAAATTTCAAAACAATCGGCCATTGCGTTTGATTAAAGTCAAGTACATTCATCATCGTTAAATCAGAGGTTGCCATCTTTAAAAGGAAATAAATACGATTTTGTTTTTGTTATTTTAAGGCGAAAAGCACATTGAGGCTATTATCGCCTCCCTAAATGTAAGTGTGAGTGTAACGTGTTAAAATCGTAAGTGTGTGTGTTAGACTCGGGCGCCGCGAGAGACGTCTAAATCCTCTCAATAGGTGCAGCTAGTCTGCACCCCTACGGGGTAAATAAATAGGAAAAAATGTTACAAATATGTAATTTCGGTTTTGTATGAGATACATTTTAAAACAATCGGTTAATGCGTTTGGTTAAAACTGCGTACACTCTTTATTGTAAATTAGAAGCAGCCATCTTGAAATGGGAAAAGATTCTTACAAATATCTTTCGGGCTTTATACAGGGTGTTCCTCATACCAAATTTCAAAAAAAGAATCCGTTAATGCGTTCGGTTAAAACTGCGTAAATCGTTAATCTTGAAACGGCCGCTATCTTGAAACTGTAACGAATAGGGAGACAAATCTTACGCATACGTCTTTCGGACATTAACAAGGTATCTCCGTAACAAATTTCAAAACAATCGGTCGATACGTTTGGCAAAAACTTCTAACACTCGTCATCATGAAATGAAAGGCCACTATGTTGAAACTGAAGTATTTGGCTTTTATACAAGATACCTTCGTACAAAATTATAAAATAATCGGTGAATACATTTGGCCAACAATGCGTATACGCGTTATTGTAAATCAGAAACCGCCATTTTGAAGTGGAAGTGAATGGGGAAAAAATCTAATATTGGCCACTTTGGCGGCCTAAAAACAATTGAATCAGCTCTTACAGCTCTTCTTGCAAGAGGAATCCTCACCGCACGATCTTCTGTTCCTACAGAGACTAAGAGAGGCAAGAAGTAAGCCCTGATAACCATCGAAGACTTTTTCAGAAAATAATTTTGTTCTGTACGGATTTTTATTTTTATTCGAGTTCCTTATTAAATAATGTTTAGTTGGAACATAATCCCGTGGAATCCAGCAGTTGTGAATTGCAGGAGAATGTGGGATCGCTGTGCAGATCCATTCGATCTGCGATGGATGTTTCACTCCATAGAGAGCTTCTCGTAGCCTAGTTGATAGCGTACTGGGCTTTCACCCCGAGGACCCGGGTTCGATTCCCGGCCAGGGCTTGGCATTTTCATACGCTATAAATCATCCCATCGTATGCATTAGCCCAAGTGTGCACAATAGTCGGACGTTAAAAAAAAAAAAAATAACAGCTAATGTTTCCAGAAATATTTATTTTTATTACAATTTCGAACACATAATATTTGTTTAAAATTTGTGTCTTGTATTTTTGTGTGTTTCTAAAGCTTTGCCGACACGAAAACGTAAATAATATTAATTTAATGATCGGTAGAAACATTTTAATTGATTTTAGTCATAATAAATACATTAGTTTATTTGAGAGAAATTGGGTTCATATAGGATCCACTGCCACTAGCATTTTAGCCCTAAATAGAACTGTTTTTTTCAAAATGAATTGCCAAAACATTGTGTTTAAAATAGAAAACAGACTTCGAATAATATTGTGTCGATGATGCAAGTGTTTTAAGATAAGGGCGTAACATAAAAGGGGATATAGGCTAATCAGTTTTATACAAAAAAATTATGTTAAAAAAACTTTTCAAATTATGATAATTCACAGTTAAATAATTGGTACCATTATTTCACAAACTTTCTCATTTCAAATTATTTCCCAAAAATCAGAATATTGACTTAATTTCTCAAATTCGTTTTATCAGATTGTGTTCAAATTTTGATCGTGATCATAACTCAAGCCAATAAACCAGATTTAAAATTGACGAAAATTTACTTTTCAAGAACAAAACGGAAAACTAAACAAACCAGCATTAAGGTTTTTTCGGTTTACTCCCGAATCTTAGTCAAACATTAAGAAAAAAAAAAGTATCACTCCATAGAAGGATGAAATAGTTCGAATTAATCTACATCACAGTAAGGCGGCAACTGCTGTTTTACGGAGACTGGTTGAACAGGGAGAAGCTGATTGAGTTCTTGCTCTAGTGCAAGAACTTGAGTGACGGGAGCCAGAATAGCAGGACTGGGTGTAAGTGGAGGTAAGTTGGTTTACGACAGGTCAGCCACTGGGCCTAGGGCATGCATAGTTGTAAGAATAATATTGAGATACTAATGTTGTCTTCTTTATGCTCCAGGGACTGCACAGGAATCAGTGTAGCAGCAGAAGGGTTGTATTTAGTGATGCGCGATTGCAAGATATTTCAATAGTCGAGACAATCGAGTCAACCATCTAATCCCAGTCGAATTGAACAATCGAGATGTGTGACGATTGTCATCGCGATGGTTCTTAATTCATGACTTGGTTTTTAGCGTAATGCTTCACTTTGACTCGACTAATTCTTTTCTTTTATCGTCTGACTATTGTGCACACTTGAGCTAATGCAGACGATGGGATGATTTACAGCGTATGAAAATGCCAAGCCCTGGCCGGGAATCGAACCCGGGTCCTCGGGGTGAAAGCCCAGTACGCTATCAACTAGGCCACCGAGGCGGCTACTATTATTATTTCCAAAAATACATAAAACAAAAATCAAACATCAACATTTTACACTCATCACAAAAAAACCTCTTTACACACATTACTTCAGCGTGATCCGAGGAACTATCTTCTGGACAGTCAAGAAATTTTTAGTTTTTGCCTGTACAAATAATACGTGCACTAGTAGTATTAATAGACCACTCATCCAGAATTAAATTAAGAAACAGTTTATTTACTTTATACTTTAATTGCAACGTGTAATAAACAACTATATATTTATACATAGAAAACAACCATGACTCATAATTAATTCAAAAAAACATACATTTTTAAAGTTAATAAGAGTGGTCAAACCTAACTTGAGCGGTTCTGACAACACCCGTTCCGATTGGATTCGATTGTTTTATCGATGATTCAGGCCTACTTGAATCGAACAAGTAAACGTGCAAGTGTAGGCAACAAGAGGACTCGGCGTCGGACAGAAAAACAATCAAGTGACGACTGTCGAGTCCAATGCAATTGAGATATTTTTACAATCGACTAAAATATCTCGTAATCGCACATCGCTAGTTGTATTGACCTCTGCATACTTCCCACACGAGGTTAGGGATTGCTTCCCACCCATCCGCTTTTTTTAAATTAAACTTACTTTTCTTGTTCTTTTGTTATTTACAAACTCTGTATTATCCGAGTTTTTTCTTATCCGAGATAGTCTCGGTCGCAATCACCTCGGATAACCGAGAGTCTACTGTAATAAACAAAACTTACTGTTTAATGTTACATTATTAATACGTAAATCCCGCCGGTGTAGCTTATAATTTCGTCGGTGTAGCGTATAACCCCGTCGGTGTAGCTTATAATCCCGTCGGTGTAGCTTATAATCCCGTCGGTGTAGCTTATAATCCCGTCGGTGTAGCTTATAATCCCGTTGATGTAGCTTGTAATCCCGTCGGTGTAGCTTATAATCCCGTCGGTGTAGCTTATAATCCCGTCGGTGTAACTTGTAATCCCGTCGGTGTAGCTTGTAATCCCGTCGGTGTAGCTTATAATCCCGTCGGTGTAGCTTATAATCCCGTCGGTGTAGCTTGTAATCCTACCGGTGTAGCTTATAATCCCGCCGGTGTAGCTTATAATCCCGTCGGTTTAGCTGATAATCCCGTCGGTGTAGCTTATAATCCCGTCGGTGTAGCTTATAATCCCGTCGGTGTAGCTTGTAATCCTACCGGTGTAGCTTATAATCCCGTCGGTGTAGCTTATAATCCCGTCGGTTTAGCTGATAATCCCGTCGGTGTAGCTTATAATCCCGTCGGTGTAGCTTATAATCCCGTCGGTTTAGCTTATAATCCTGTCGGTGTAGCTTATAATCCCACCGGTGTAGCTTATAATCCCGTCGGTGTAGCTTGTAATCCCGTCGGTTTAGCTGATAATCCCGTCGGTGTAGCTTATAATCCCGTCGGTGTAGCTTATAATCCCGTCGGTGTAGCTTATAACCCGTCGGTGTATAATCCCGTCGGTGTAGCTTATAATCCGTCGTAGCTTATAATCCCGTCGGTGTAGCTTATAATCCCGTCGGTGTAGCTTATAATCCCGTCGGTTATAATCCCGTCGGTGTAGCTTATAATCCCGTCGGTGTAGCTTATAATCCCGTCGGTGTAGCTGTATAATCCCGTCGGTGTAGCGGTGTAGCTTATAATCGTCGGTTTAGCTTATAATCCCGTCGGTGTAATCCCGTCGGTGTAGCTTATAATCCCGTCGGTGTAGCTTATAATCCCCGTCGGTGTAGCTTATAATCCCGTCGGTGTAGCTTATAATGTAGCTTATAATCCCGTCGGTGTAGCTTATAATCCCGTCGGTGTAGCTTATAATCCCGTCGGTTTAGCTTATAATCCCGTCGGTTTAGCTTATAATCCCGTCGGTGTAGCTTATAATCCCGTCGGTGTAGCTTATAATCCCGTCGGTGTAGCTTATAATCCCGTCGGTGTAGCTTATAATCCCGTCGGTGTAGCTTATAATCCCGTCGGTGTAGCTTATAATCCCGTCGGTGTAGCTTATAATCCCGTCGGTGTAGCTTATAATCCCGTCGGTGTAGCTTATAATCCCGTCGGTGTAGCTTATAATCCCGTCGGTGTAGCTTATAATCCCGTCGGTGTAGCTTATAATCCCGTCGGTGTAGCTTATAATCCCGTCGGTGTAGCTTATAATCCCGTCGGTGTAGCTTATAATCCCGTCGGTGTAGCTTATAATCCCGTCGGTGTAGCTTATAATCCCGTCGGTGTAGCTTATAATCCCGTCGGTGTAGCTTATAATCCCGTCGGTGTAGCTTATAATCCCGTCGGTGTAGCTTATAATCCCCCGGTGTAGCTTATAATCCCGTCGGTGTAGCTTATAATCCCGTCGGTGTAGCTTATAATCCCGTCGGTGTAGCTTATAATCCCGTCGGTGTAGCTTATAATCCCGTCGGTGTAGCTTATAATCCCGTCGGTGTAGCTTATAATCCCGTATAATCCCGTCGGTGTAGCTTATAATCCCGTCGGTGTAGCTTATAATCCCGTCGGTGTAGCTTAGCTTATAATCCCGTCGGTGTAGCTGATAATCCCGTCGGTGTATAATCCCGTCGGTGTAGCTTATAATCCCGTCGGTGTAATCCCGCGGTGTAGCTTATAATCCCGTCGGTGTAGCTTATAATCCCGTCGGTGTAGCTTATAATCCCGTCGGTGTAGCTTATAATCCCGTCGGTGTAGCTTATAATCCCGTCGGTGTAATCCCGTCGGTGTGGTAGCTTATAATCCCGTCGGTGTAAGCTTATAATCCCGTCGGTGTAGCTTATAATCCCGTCGGTGTAGCTTATAATCCCGTCGGTGTAGCTTATAATCCCGTCGGTGTAGCTTATAATCTAGTCGGTGTAGCTTATAATCCCGCCGGTGTAGCTTATAATCCCGTCGGTGTAGCTTATAATCCCGTCGGTCTAGCTTACAATATAGTCGGTTTAGCTTATAATCCCGCCGGTGTAGCTTATAATCCCGTCGGTGTAGCTTATAATCCCGTCGGTGTAGCTTATAATCCCGTCGGTGTAGCTTGTAATCCCGTCGGTGTAGCTTATAATCCCGTCGGTGTAGCTTGTAATCCCGTCGGTGTAGCTTGTAATCCCGTCGGTGTAGCTTACAATATAGTCGGTGTAGCTTGTAATCCCGTCGGTGTAGCTTATAATCCCGTCGGTGTAGCTTGTAATCCCGTCGGTGTAGCTTGTAATCCCGTCGGTGTAGCTTATAATCACGCCGGTGTAGCTTGTAATCCCGTCGGTGTAGCTTATAATCCCGTCGGTGTAGCTTGTAATCCCGCCGGTGTAGCTTGTAATCCCGTCGGTGTAGCTTATAATCACGTCGGTGTAGCTTGTAATCCCGTCGGTGTAGCTTATAATCCCGTCGGTGTAGCTTGTAATCCCGTCGGTGTAGCTTATAATCCCGTCGGTGTAGCTTATAATCACGTCGGTGTAGCTTGTAATCCCGTCGGTGTACCTTATAATCCCGTCGGTGTAGCTTGTAATCCCGTCGGTGTAGCTTATAATCCCGTCGGTGTAGCTTGTAATCCCGTCGGTGTAGCTTATAATCCCGTCGGTGTAGCTTGTAATCCCGTCGGTGTAGCTTGTAATCCCGTCGGTGTAGCTTATAATCACGTCGGTGTAGCTTATAATCCCGTCGGTGTAGCTTGTAATCCCGTCGGTGTAGCTTATAATCACGTCGGTGTAGCTTATAATCACGTCGGTGTAGCTTGTAATCCCGTCGGTGTAGCTTGTAATCCCGTCGGTGTAGCTTGTAATCCCGTCGGTGTAGCTTGTAATCCCGCCGGTGTAGCTTGTAATCCCGTCGGTGTAGCTTATAATCACGTCGGTGTAGCTTGTAATCCCGTCGGTGTAGCTTATAATCCCGTCGGTGTAGCTTGTAATCCCGTCGGTGTAGCTTATAATCCCGTCGGTGTAGCTTATAATCACGTCGGTGTAGCTTGTAATCCCGTCGGTGTAGCTTATAATCCCGTCGGTGTAGCTTGTAATCCCGTCGGTGTAGCTTATAATCCCGTCGGTGTAGCTTGTAATCCCGTCGGTGTAGCTTATAATCACGTCGGTGTAGCTTATAATCCCGTCGGTGTAGCTTGTAATCCCGTCGGTGTAGCTTATAATCACGTCGGTGTAGCTTATAATCACGTCGGTGTAGCTTGTAATCCCGTCGGTGTAGCTTGTAATCCCGTCGGTTTAGCTTATAATCCCGTCGGTGTAGCTTATAATCCCACCGGTGTAGCTTATAATCCCGTCGGTGTAGCTTGTAATCCCGTCGGTTTAGCTGATAATCCCGTCGGTGTAGCTTATAATCCCGTCGGTGTAGCGTATAATCCCGTCGGTGTAGCTTATAACCCCGTCGGTGTAGCTTACAATCCCGTCGGTGTAGCTTATAATCCCGTCGGTGTAGCTTATAATCCCGTCGGTGTAGCTTGTAATCCCGTCGGTGTAGCTTATAATCCCGTCGGTGTAGCTTATAATCCCGTCGGTGTAGCTTATAATCCCGCCGGTGTAGCTTATAATCCCGTCGGTGTAGCTTATAATCTAGTCGGTGTAGCTTATAATCACGTCGGTGTAGCTTACAATATAGTCGGTGTAGCTTATAATCCCGTCGGTGTAGCTTGTAATCCCGTCGGTGTAGCTTATAATCCCGTCGGTGTAGCTTATAATCCCGTCGGTGTAGCTTATAATCCCGTCGGTGTAGCTTATAACCCCGTCGGTGTAGCTTACAATCCCGTCGGTGTAGCTTATAATCCCGTCGGTGTAGCTTATAATCCCGTCGGTGTAGCTTGTAATCCCGTCGGTGTAGCTTATAATCCCGTCGGTGTAGCTTATAATCCCGTCGGTGTAGCTTATAATCCCGCCGGTGTAGCTTATAATCCCGTCGGTGTAGCTTATAATCCCGTCGGTGTAGCTTATAATCCCGTCGGTGTAGCTTGTAATCCCGTCGGTGTAGCTTATAATCCCGTCGGTGTAGCTTATAATCCCGTCGGTGTAGCTTATAATCCCGCCGGTGTAGCTTATAATCCCGTCGGTGTAGCTTATAATCTAGTCGGTGTAGCTTATAATCACGTCGGTGTAGCTTACAATATAGTCGGTGTAGCTTGTAATCCCGTCGGTGTAGCTTGTAATCCCGTCGGTGTAGCTTATAATCACGTCGGTGTAGCTTATAATCCCGTCGGTGTAGCTTATAATCCCGTCGGTGTCGCTTATAATCCCGTCGGTGTAGCTTACAATATAGTCGGTGTAGCTTATAATCCCGTCGGTGTAGCTTATAATCCCGTCGGTTCCTTTCCGTATCGAATCGAATTAATTCAAAACGCGTAAATGTTTATTCTGCAGTGTATTTTCAAAGTGTTTCCGTGACGCTATAAACGTACTTTAAAATTCCATTAGTAGATAAAAGCTCTCCAACAGCAGAGTAGAGTTGCTTTGCACAACTCCAAACTGCATTTACTTGATGTATGTAGCCTACCTACACCTTTGCCTAGCATTGTCTGAAGCGCTTTATAATTGCTTCGCCCTGCACATTATGGTTAAGTAGCTCACATCTGCGCTGCGCAATGTTTATTAACGAAATTACCATTGGTAAATGAGCTATTAGACCGGCCATCACGGTAAAACCGAAATTGAAATTCAGCACAAATATTGATCTTAGCAGATTGTAACCAGACTGTAATTCAGATTGTAATTCAAACTCGTCCATCATTGAGGAAAATCCGATAAACCGTTTCAAAATGGCGTTCATTAAAAATCTTCAAACACTCATGACGTTTTTGATAATATACAATAAGTTTGAAATTTTCAAATTTTATTATACTAATTCCTGCATCTTTTAACTCCGATTGTGATGGTTATAATGTATTGGATTTTATAAAAAGTGAAAAAATATACTCATTTCGTAGTTCCATGAGTAGGTTTTACCATAAGCTATGCCAATAGTTTATTTTAAAATGGAAATTTGCTGACAGTAAAATATATCAAGATGCAGAATGTATGGTGACAGATAAAAGTATGAACTTTACAAAGTATTATTGTTGGACGTTCGCTAACATTACGTCAGCAAGACAGTTGTGTGCGGCTACAACAAAAAGAGAGCTGAAACAATCTTTTTTGTTACATTAAGATGGATGCTTAGCCTAATGTAATATCAACAGAGGCGCAAATTCTAACTTATAATAATAAGAATTTGAATTGTTTTCTATAGTAATCTATACTTTTAAAAAATCATCTTACCTAACGTAAACAAGCAATTCTCAACCAAAAGTAACAGATTTACCTGCAACAAAAGAAAAAAAGGTTAGTATATCGAAGTTCTCTGTGAACCCTACTGGCCATATTGAATATATTCCCTATATTACTGTAACGGGTTAACAATTATACTGTTAACAATAATAACTGAGCACCCAAATCTTTACGTTTGAGAATATTGAGCACCCGAATCTTTACGCTTAAGAATATTGAGCAACCGAATTCTTACGCCTGAATATTGAGTGCCCGAATTCTTACACTCGAGAATATTGAGCACCCGAATCCTTACACTTGAGAATATTGAACACCCGAATCCTTACACTCGAGAACATTGAGCACCCGAATCCTTACACTCGAGAATATTGAGCACCCGAATTTTTACGCTTGAGAATATTGTGCACCCGAATATTTACGCTTGAGAATATTGAGCAACCGAATATTTACGCTCGAGAATATTGAGCAACCGAATCCTTACGCTCGAGAATATTGAGCGCCTGAATCCTTGCACTTGAGAATATTGTGCACCCGAATATTTACGCTTGAGAATATTGAGCAACCGAATATTTACGCTCGAGAATATTGAGCAACCGAATCCTTACGCTCGAGAATATTGAGCGCCCGAATCCTTGCACTTGAGAATATTGAGCACCCGAATCTTTACGCTTGAGAATATTGAGCACCCGGATCTTTACGCTTGAGAATATTGAGCAACCGAATATTTACGCTCGAGAATACTGAGCAACCGAATCTTTAAACTAGAGAATATTGAGCGACCGAATCTTTACGCTTGAGAATGTTGAGCACCCGATTCGTTACACTCGAGAATATTGAGTGCAATTACAAGATTCTTAAGCTCAAGCATATTGTGTACCCGAATCTTTCCATTCGAGAATACTGAACACCCGAATCCTTACGCTGGGTAACAATGAGTACCCGATTCTTTACGTTCGAGAATACTGAGCGCATCAGGAAGAAGCGTAACGGCAAAAATTAATGTTACACTAGTGACGTTAATTAACGATACAGATTACCCCGCTATCTGATAATATAAAATGTTTGATTAAAAGTCTTTGATAAGTGAATATGGACCGCTTATTATTTTATTTTATTTTTTTAAGTGAAAAGCACATTGAGGCTATTATCGCCTCCCTAAATGCAAGTGTGAGTGTAAAGTGTTAAAGTCGTAAGTGTAGTGTTGTAAGTGTAAGTGTGTTAGACTCGGGTACCGCGAGGTGTCTAAATCCCCTCAATAGGTACAGCTAGTCTGCACTTCCTGCGGTTTGGACCGTTTATTAGGCTTACATTTTGTATGATGTTTTGATTTTAATGATACCGATATAAAAAATACAAATAAAAAATTATTGAAAAATGTTAAAAGCGAACACATTCCTATACCAGTGGAAAGAGTGAGCAGTACTCGCCTGGTTGCGTCGCGATATTTTAGGAAGCGGTTTCCATACCTTAGGGGTGATTTTATCCCTTCAAAGATTTGAAATAGATTTTTGAGATATTTTCACAAAAAAACATGCCTCGGAGATAAAACTGACAATGTTATTTTTATTGTTTTTTCTAACGAGTTCTTAAGCAAAATAATGAACATCATTAATACGTTAAGATACGTGGATTTAAAGACCCTAATCCCCGCAGGGGGTGCAGACAAGCTGCACCTATTGAGGGGATTTAGACGTCCCTCGCAGTACCTGAGTTTAACACATACTTACACTTACAGCACTACACTTACGACTTTAACACTTTACACTCACACTTGCATTTAGGGAGGCGATAATAGCCTCAATGTGTTTTCGTCTTACAATAACAAAAGAAAAAAATTTAATGACCTTAGGGTCAATTATTTTTCAATTATATTAGGCCCCAATGATTTTTCGAAAATAAAATTTTTTTATATGTCACTTGCTTTATCATAATTTGACAAGATTAACTGCTAAATTTGTTTTAATACCATCAACCGTTATGTAGTTAAATTTAACCCGAAACATCAAAAATCCAAATTTCGCAAAATCATCCTTAAAATATTCCACCCGCCCAATGATTTTTCGAAAAATATTAGGGTATAGCAGTTTAACAAACATTGAAAAAAAATTCAGCAACAAAACCCATCGCAAAAAGTTTATCAGAGTTTCGTGTAGGATTCTCGCCACTGCAGGCATTCAGAAATATGGCCTCATGAATGTTTGAGTGTCAAGTAGGTATTAGGAAACGTTTACAGGCACAAAACATTGTTGATTAAATATTTTAATCATTTACTTTTTCACTATACGAAGTATAAAGAAAGTAATGTGACAGTGAAAAAAACGAATAATTAATTAACGATCTTTAAGTTTCCATTGAAATGTAACAGAGTAAAAATTAAAATACGCCATGCATTAAATTTCCAAATCTAGTTAACAATATCAATTTCTACACATCTTTTATAAGAGCTTCATTTGGGGAAAAATTTAACTTTTGTAAGTGAACAAAAAGACGATCTTTTGATTTGATATGGTCAAACAAATGTGAAAATATTACAACAAAATTCAATTATTTATCCAAAAATCTTATAAAGTTTCGTAACTCAACTAATTTTGCAAAAAATTTGAAATACAAGAAATTCACGGCTTTGAGCGTATAACGGGAAACGACAACAATCCGACGGTGGTCAGAGCCCACAATCTGATGATTTTGAAAAATCAGGCAAATAGTTTTCCTGAATCAAAATTTTCTCAGCTACATCAACCTACACGGTTTGTGATCAAAATCATAAATGTATTCCAAATCGTTAAACTCGATTTTTAAAAAAAACAATTTTATAAATTTTCTCGGTCAGTGAAAAAGCTTGAAGTTCGCAAAGTTTAAAATTTAAAAAAACTAAACATACTGTAAATGACTTTAAACTGCATTTTATGTTGAAAAGATTTCTTATTGCCCAGTATTTTGTAGCACTGCACCCATTGAGAGGATTTAGACGTCCTTCGCGGGACCCGAGTCTAACACACACTTACGACTTTAACACTTTACACTTACACTCACATTTAGGGAGGCGATAATAGCCTCAATGTGCTTTTCGCCTTAAAATAACAACAAAAAAACATTTTATTTTTCCCATAATGTTAATTTTTTAATTTTAAAAAATGACATGCTGCATGTTTACATTTAAAATTTTTAAAATTCCAACAAACAACGCCCTACTTTACACTTACAAATGTTTTTACAATAGTAACAGCTTAAAAAAATCTAAGCTTCACGTCAAAACGGACACATCTGATACGGGTGGTCTGTTACACCCTGTGTTTCGTACAGAAGGGAATTATAAGAGCAAATTAATTTGAGACAAATTAACACCGACCGCAGATTAAGTACGGCAGTAAATGCATCAGCACCGCGGTGTATAAATAGCACTGGAACAAGGCAGGGCCATAGCGTACAAGTATTACTGTCAGTCGGTAATTTAATAATTAATGACGGACATCATATCTGGGCCAGGAAAATAAATTTTGAGCATTGGCATGTCGGAGCGGCTAAAATAGATTCACTTAGGCATAGCCCCTACAGGCTACACTGTCGCAGCAACTTGCTTCCCGGCGTGTTCAGAGTTTCTTTATTTATGAATAAAAGTTTGCAAGAACTCGCGCAGCCAATTGAGTTTTATGTTGGCATTGGCTGTGGAATATTGATTTACCAACCCTTGTGCTATGCTTTCACACTGTACGAAGTATGTATGTAGAAAGTTTGATCGTGAGATAAAAAAAAGTATATAGTTCTTAATTAATGAGGATTTACGTCCGACTGTGTGTGTGTGTGTGTGTGTGTGTGTGTGTGTGTGTGTGTGTGTGTGTGTGTGTGTGTGTGTGTGCGCGCGCGTGTGTGTGTGTGTGTGTGTGTGTGAGAGAGAGAGAGCGTGTGTGTGTGTGTGTGTGTGTGAGAGAGAGAGAGAGAGTGTGTGTGAGACAGAGAATGTGTGTGTACAAGCGCGCGCTTGTGTACGTGCGTGAGTGCTTGTGTGTGTGTGTGTGTGTGTGTGTGTGTGTGTGTGTGTGTGAGAGAGAGAGAGAGAGAGTGTGAGAGAATGTGTGTACGCGCGCGCGCGCGCGTGTGTGTGTGTGTGTGTACGTATGTGTGTGGGTGTGTGTGAGAGAGAGTGTGTTTGTGTGAGAGAGAATGTGTGTGTACGCCGCGCGCGTGTGTGCGTGCGTGCGTGTACGTGTGTGTGTGTGTGTGTGTGCGCGCGCGCGTGTGTGTGTGTGTGCGTGTGTGTGAGACAGAGAATGTGTGTGTGCGCGCGCGCGCGTGTGTACGTGCATGTGCGTGCGTGCGTGCGTGTGTGTGTGAGGGAGAGAGAGAGTGTGTGTGAGAGAATGTGTGTGTACGTCGCGCGCGTGTGTGCGTGCGTGCGTGTACGTGTGTGTGTGTGTGTGTGTGTGTGTGTGTGTGTGTGAGAGAGAGAGAGAGAGAGAGAGAGAGAGAGAGAGAGAGTGTGAGAGAGAGAGAGTGTGTGTGTGTGTGTGTGTGTGTGTGTGTGATAAAGAGAGAGAGAGAGAGAGAGAGAGAGAGAGAGAGAGAGAGAGAGAGTGAGAGAGAGAGAATGTGTGTGTACGCGCGCGCGCGTGTGTGTACATGTGTGTGCGTGTGTGTGTGTGTGCGCGCGCGCGCGCGCGTGTGTGTAAACATCGCCGCAAACTAAACGAATCGACTAATTTCGATTAAATTTAAAGCATTTAGGTGTAGATTTTGAGCATATAATTTTAGATTATTTTTTTTTAAATTAAATTTATTTTCTTTCTTAGAAATATTTTTAAGAAAAAAACGTTTGATGAAACTGTAACAATAATAAAGGATTTCCTGAAAATTGCCTGTAACGATTTATATTGTATTTCGCTCAAATTCGGTCATTTCCTAATTTCTCAAAATTTGTTTGACTTTAATCAAATTTGTACACGTGTTCATTTTTGTAATGCAATTTTGAAATACGAGAGCTCTTTATATATCTCTTATAAAGGGTTCGGTGGTCGATGTGGATAAAGCGCCAGTTAGTCTGCTGCGTCTTTGAACTGCGCATTTCAAGGCTCTTAGTTTGAGCCTTACAGTTACTGTTAATACTTATTTAAACTTATTAAAAAAGGACTAAAATGCGTCCTTATTAGTCTACTGGTATGAAGACTAATATATATATAGTGCCACATATATATTATTATTATCTGTGTATAGACCCTGTTGGATCACGTAAAGCACTCCGACTCATGTCTTGTTCCTTCTAATCCTCCACACCTCCCTCATCCTGTCCCCATGGATCCTCTTCCGCTCCTCCGTCCATTTTACCCCTGCTCTCTTTGGGATTTCATTCTCTGGGACCTTCCAACCAAGCATCTTTCTCCTGTATGCGTTCCTGTCTTCAACGTCTGTTGTATGGTGGTACTTAAATAAAGCAGCCTCGGTGGCCTAGTTGATAGCGTACTGGGCTTTCACCCCGAGGACCCGGGTTCGATTCCCGGCCAGGGCTTGGCATTTTCATACGCTATAAATCATCACATGATCTGCATTAGCCCAAGTGTGCACAATAGTCGGACGTTAAATATAAAAAAAAAATGTTTAGGTTTATACAATGCCAAAAATAATATTAATTAGAACACAATTAATCACAACAATCACTCTAGAAAACGTTTTCTTTAATTAAAATATAATTAATAAAATACTGTATAATAATTAATAACAATAAACATAATTTCAGTTGAAATAGTGTCATCTAAGAAATAGCTGTGGTGTAAAATCAGCTGTTTATGTGAACATTACCGCCAACCCCCTCGTATCAACATAGGGTAACTTTTCCACTGCATATAATACTTTATAGTTTTTGTTATTGATAGAGTATAAACACTTTTTTACGTCTCCTCAAAATGTGTTCGACATAACACAAACAGCGCTCATATTATCATGATCCTGGTCAGAGTCTTACTATGATGGCAGTCCACTAGCTCTTTTTCAAAAACCGACACGGTCTATTATGTAGCTGTCTTTCTTTGTTATAACTTGTACAATTTGAAGCTAAATGTCTGCATGTAGCAAATATATTATGATCAGACATTAAAAACATCTCAGTTTGTCTATCAATTGTCTATAATTATGCCAGAATCGATTTAAAAATGTCGAAATAAATTATAACGTAACCAACAGGCAGACAGACCGGACCGCTGAAGGACTTGCACGCCGAAGTCGATCAATTCTTTCTGTCTATAACACGAGTGTAGAGCGCCTGGTGGCAGCTGTGCTGCCCTGATTGGCAGAACAATGGTCTTTGTAGCTCTACGTACAGTACAAGCTTTCAAGTCCATCTGGCAAACATAGGCCAATAACTGCAATTAAACACACTAATGGAAACCTTTGGCCACGGAAAATGCATATTTGATTGAAAAAAGCAAAGCAAATACCGAACGGTCGAGTGAGACCTTACGTCGCACAGTCAATCAGCTGATACAATCAGCCAAAACAGATTCATAGCTCGTTCGACTTTTACTTTCTCAATATACGTAGGTGCAAAGAACGTTTGGTGACTATGAAAAAATTGTGTGTGTGTGCGCGCGCGCGCGCGCATGTGTGTGTGTGTGTGTGTGTGTGTGTGTGTGTGTGCGCGCGTGCGTGTGTGTGTGCGTGCGTGTGTGTATGTGTGTGCGCGCGCGCGTGTGTGTGTGGTGTGCGCGCGCGTGTGTGTGGTGTGCGCGCGCGTGTGTGTGGTGTGTGTGTGTGCGTGCGTGCGTGTGTGATGTGTGTGTGTGTGTGTGTAAGCGTACGAATATCGCTCTAGACTAATTGATCGATTAAGAGGAAATTTAGCATGTAGGTCTGGTCATTCGCGACAATTTTGTATTTTTTACAAAAAAATTTTTCGATAGTTTTTTTTCAAAACAAGCTTTTTAAAGATGGTTTTTCTCAAAAGAAGATGGTTACTTTTGAAAAAAAATCCCTGAAAAATCAGCTTAGTTTTCGAAATGTCTTCATCACCTTTTTGCTCGAATTTTAGTAATGATACGATTTAAATCATTGTAGCAAATTTGAAATAAAAGAAATATTCGATTCGGGAGTAAACCGAAAAAACCTTATTGCGGGTTTGTTTAGTTTTCCGTTTTGTTCTGGAAGAGTAAATTTTCGTCAATTTTAAATCTGGTTTATTGGCTTGGTTATGATCACGATCAAAACTTGAACACAATCTGATAAAACGAATTTGAGAAATTAAGTCAATATTCTGATTTTTGGGAAATAATTTAAAATGAGAAAGTTTGTGAAATAATGGTACCAATTATTTAACTGTGAATTATCATAATTTGAAAAGTTTTTATAACATAATTTTTTTCTATAAAACTGATTATATCCCCTTTTATGTTATGCCCTTATCTTAAAACACTTGCATCGTCGACACAATATTATTCGAAGTCTATTTTCTATTTTAAACACAATGTTTTGGCAATTCATTTTGAAAAAAACAGTTCTATTTAGGGCTAAATTGCTAGTGGCAGTGGCTCCTATATGAACCCAATTTCTCTCAAATAAACTAATTTATTTATTATGACTAAAATCAATTAAAATGTTTCTACCGATCATTAAATTAATATTATTTACGTTTTCGTGTTGACAAAGCTTTAGAAACACACGAAAATACAAGACACAAATTTTAAACAAATATTATGTGTTCGAAATTGTAATAAAAATAAATATTTATGGAAACATTAGCTGTTATTTTTTTTTTTTTTTAACTTCCGACTATTGTGCACACTTGGGCTAATGCAGACGATGGGATGATTTATAGCGTATGACAATGCCAAGCCCTGGCCGGGAATCGAACCCGGGTCCTCGGGGTGAAAGCCCAGAACGCTATCAACTAGGCCACCGAGGCGGCTATATTAGCTGTGAAAGCATGTTTACATTAAAATCACACAAGAGGACTTCTGTTTTACTAAGAAAGTTACGCGAAGAAAAGTTGCTTTCGTTAAATTACTCGATAAACTTAGAAGAAAAATAAACATAATTTTTTGTTAATATTGTTTTATTTGAAGACAAAATTGGTCTTGAATGCGTAAAGAACACGTAAGTTTTATAAGTTCAGTATGTTACTATCTTCACAAAACCTTTTTTTGCAAACGATTATACATTTAAAACAAGTCATATTAAAACATCACGTCTTCTACCGAATTCTTTGATTTCTTATGTAAAACAGATTATACATAATTTCAGATATATTCCTTTGTTTTGTGTAAACTCATTTTTACAAAGCTCGGTAGCCTGGTTTCCTTGTTAACCGTTGTGCGTGACACATTAAAATAAATATTAGGAGCTTATCAGGCAAGTTGCGTAAAAACTAAAATATTCACACGATTAGAGCGTGAAACTGTAAACAGGAGATCATAAAGTTTTAAAATAGACACAGGCTTGACAGACAGAGATAAGAATGTTTTATTACGTAGTAATAAAATATATGTTTAACCAATATTAAAAAAAAATTCCGAACGCCTGTAAATCGTTGTTAGATTACCCGCCAAACACGACGATGTTCCGATAGTCTACATCGGATTTGAAGGGGTTTACTTCGCGCCAAACGCAAAAATCAGTTGATACAAGTAGCTTGCAGAAAAACTGTTTTATAGCCTGCGTAGTTTAAAGCAATGAACGTATGTTTATAATTACAAGATTTTGTAGCATTCAAGTTTTCATTTATAAAACGTTATTAATACTCTTATCAACAGATAAGGAATAAGAGGAAAACCAACTTGATAAAGTAAAACTAGATTTTTTTTTAAATAACAAGGCTTTACACACAAATAAATGTCGAAAAGTAAAGATATCGTTAAAAAACGAAATTTTGGTAATTACATCTGCCAGTTAAACTGAGTTGAAAAAGGATGTTGTCTTTATATACTCGTGCACCAGCGCGCGTGCGCGTGTGTGTGTGTGTGAGAGAGAGGGGGTACAATACAGTAATAAAATGTGAGAAAGTTGCGTGTTTTGCACCATTTACTTTACTTTCTCAAATCAAAATTCCAATAAAATTAATCCAAATGTTAATAAAAAATTAAATATTAAAAAATAATAATAATTATTGAGAAATAAAACAAATTATTAATTAAAAAGCAATGCCGTAAGTAGTATTATTATAGTTGGCATCCTTCTCGTCTGAACGGCCGATATTTACAACAATCGATTTTTATTTCGATTGTTACATTTTTTTAAAATCTTCCATATTTCCTCACAATGCATAAAAGCTGCATCGTGTTCATCATTGTGTGAGTGGACACTCACACTTCCTAAAGGGATCGTTATTGGAAATCTTACCAGCTTAACATCAGGAAATGTTCTTTAGTACTTTCACGGATTCTTGAACTTCCTTTAGGGAATATCAGCCAATAATATAACTACATTCACGGTCGAGGCTGAAGGCACTTTGCTTCTGTGACTTCGCATAAGACATTCACGTGGTAGTTTTAGGGATTTTGTAACCTGGATGACCTACCACTAATGTTAAAATTTCAGTGGAAACCCTTCTTAGTGATACATTCACAAAAGGTACTTAGAAGAAGAATTACGAGGAAAATATATTTATGGTTCTGAAAAAAGAAGCGGAATGAAGCAATATGGAAATAGATGACGTGAGTTAGTGGGAGGACGCATTGAAGTCTGCGGTGAATGGGTCATGTTGCCCAAATTGGAGGTGATAAAATGTCAAAATAATATTAAAGCCAGCTGATGGATCGATAAATAAGGACTTAAAAATGATTAGCAGGACGTGGAGGGAGAGGGAGGAGTTGAGCGTCTAACATTGAAGAAAAGTTGCGTTGGACCGAAGAGAATGAAGGCGACTTTTAATAGAGGCAAAGACTCGTGAACATGGTGTACATAACCTCAACGTAATGTTGATAAGCCTACATTAAAAAAAAAACTTTTGGCATGCCTGATTCCATACTCAGTGCGAGACTGGCCGACATAAGTGACTACTTTTGGCATGCCTGATTCCATACTCAGTGCGGGACTGGCCGACAGAAGTGACTACTTTTGGCATGCCTGATTGCATACTCAGTGCTGGACTGGCCGACAGAAGTGACTGCTTTTGGCATGCCTGATTGCATACTCAGTGCTGGACTGGCCGACATAAGTGACTACTTTTGGCATGCCTGATTGCATACTCAGTTTTGGACTGGCCGACATAAGTGACTACTTTTGGCATGCCTGATTGCATACTCAGTTTTGGACTGGCCGACAGAAGTGACTGCTTTTGGCATGACTGATAGCACACTCAGTGTGGGACTGGCCGACAGAAGTGACTACTTTTGGCATGACTGATTGCACACTCAGTGCGGGACTGGCCGACAGAAGTGACTAATTTTGGCATGCCTGATTGCATACTCAGTGCTGGACTGGCCGACAGAAGTGACTACTTTTGTGATGCCTGATTGCATACTCAGTGCGGGACTGGCCGACAGAAGTGACTACTTTTGGCATGCCTGATTGCATACTCAGTGCGGGACTGGCCGACAGAAGTGACTGCTTTTGGCATGACTGATTGCACATTCAGTGTGGGACTGGCCGACAGAAGTGACTACTTTTGTCATGACTGATTGCATACTCAGTGCGGGACTGGCCGACAGAAGTGACTGCTTTTGGCATGACTGATTGCACACTCAGTGCGGGACTGGCCGACAGAAGTGACTACTTTTGTCATGACTGATTGCATACTCAGTGCGGGACTGGCCGACAGAAGTGACTACTTTTGGCATGACTGATTGCACACTCAGTGCGGGACTGGCCGACAGAAGTGACTACTTTTGGCATGCCTGATTGCACACTCAGTGCGGGACTGGCCGACAGAAGTGACTACTTTTGGCATGCCTGATTGCATACTCAATGTGGGACTGGCCGACAGAAGTGACTACTTTTGGCATGCCTGATTCCATACTCAGTGCGGGACTGGCGAACAGAAGTGACTACTTTTGGCATGACTGATTGCATACTCAGTGCGGGACTGACCGACAGAAGTGACTACTTTGGCATGCCTGATTGCATACTCAGCGCGGGACTGGCTGACCGAAGTGACTACTTTTGGCATGCCTGATTGTATACTTTTTCACTATTATGATTTAATAATTTTTATAAAAATTTAGATGCATGCAGGAAAGGACAACTCCTGAAAATTATTTTGATATTAAATGTCGCGTGTGTGTAGGTACACAATTTAAAAATTAATTGAAACTATCACAGGTTATGAATTTGAGTATTTAGCCTATATAACAAATGACAGTTATACTGTCTAAGTATAATAATAAAAATAAATTTTGTTATTCTGGCATTTAGAAATTGGTATAGGCCTAGGCCATATACTATAAATAATTTAACTACACAAATTTAGAAAAATACACATTTTTAAAATTAACAAGAACAATAAACATAACCTCAATTGAAATGATATTGAAGCTATTTTGCGAAATCAGCTGTTTAGATGTAGTCACTTTCAGTCTAAATATATACAAGAACAATATATGTTGTGAGGTATGCATTACGGATTCGTGTGATGCGAAAGTAAATGTTTATACCTATGTTTTTTCGCAACTATACAAGTTTTCACTTTAAAAATACATTTTATTGTTCACTAAAAAAAAAAGAAATTAATAATGTCTTTTAATAATGTGTGTAATAATAATGTTCACTAGAGTGCGTGTATGGATGTGTTAGAGCGTTCCGTGACGGCAAACTGAATTTTTTCCGTGCAAAACATACACTAATACCCCGCGATAAGAAAAAACACACATAACAGAAGGCACAACTTGAATCAGAAAGAAGGCATACATTCCGAATGTTCTATGCCCAAGGATGGCAGGATGTGCCACTTGCTGATAATGGCACCAGTGACTTTGTTTCACCCAGTTTGGTGTTCCGCCTAATAACGCGAACTCACCGCCCTATAAACGCTGACTGCCTCCTCCTAACATCAAGGAATGAGCGGCAGGATGTGCCACTTGCTGATAATGGCACCAGTGACTTTGTTTCACCCAGTTTGGTGTTCCGCCTAATAACGCGAACTCACCGCCCTATAAACGCTGACTGCCTCCTCCTAACATCAAGGAATGAGCGGCAGGATGTGCCACTTGCTGATAATGGCACCAGTGACTTTGTTTCACCCAGTTTGGTGTTCCGCCTAATAACGCGAACTCACCGCCCTATAAACGCTGACTGCCTCCTCCTAACATCAAGGAATGAGCGGCAGGATGTGCCACTTGCTGATAATGGCACCAGTGACTTTGTTTCACCCAGTTTGGTGTTCCGCCTAATAACGCGAACTCACCGCCCTATAAACGCTGACTGCCTCCTCCTAACATCAAGGAATGAACGGCAGGATGTGCCACTTGCTGATAATGGCACCAGTGACTTTGTTTCACCCAGTTTGGTGTTCCGCCTAATAACGCGAACTCACCGCCCTATAAACGCTGACTGCCTCCCCCTAACATCAAGGAATCTTTAAACGCAGAAACATTACACAAACTACCACACGTTCATTTAATTCCACAAAAAAACCGAAACTGAATGTATCGGCAAAAAAACCGGAAGATCGGCCTTCGCGATGCAGGTTTCAATTCTCGCATTTGTCGATTTATTTTTAATCAGAAATATCTTATACTTCAAATTTGCTACATAGTTAAAATATGACAAAAATTTTTAGCAAAATCTGCCACGAGTTTTTTGATGTTATAGCTATTATCAAATTACGTTTCGTTTCGATATTTAATGTCCTACATTTAATTAAATCTTATCAAGATCGTTAGAAAGCCTTTTAACCTAAAAAGGACACGAAATTTTGTAACGAAAAAAATCCTGTTAGTATCCAGATATTACAAACGGGGACAAATATCATCAGAACCTTTGTTTTTCGGGGGGGGGGATCTGAATCGGATTAATCCATCAAAATATCAAAATGTATTTTTTCACAAGATCTATATTTGATATTTTTACTTTGTACGGTGTGGAAGTATTTTCAATTATTATAAAATGTCAATAGTGCAATGTGTTTGTTAATGTTGTGAGGCCTAACGTACAGTAATAGTTTTAAATAGACATTACATTTCTTCCGTTTTTTTTTGCAGCAGCCTAAACTAACTTTAAGCTGGAAAAGTTATATTTGGCTACACTTGAACTTTTTGTTTCACGTATCTGAACTAAACGACATTTAAAAATTAATTGTAGTGTAAAATTATACAGCTCTTCAAAGTTGTGAATACTGTGTTTTTTTAATAACATTACAGAATGTTTGAATCGAAGCTTTTAATGTTAGCATTGGCAAGAGGAATGAATAGCAAAGGTCTACAGAACGGAAGAATTTAACGGAAAAATGGAACGAATGATCAAACGAATTTCGTCTCTTTCTTTTTCTTCCTCTTTTTCGATAAAGAGGAAGAAAATAATACACGCGTATAATATGAAAAAGTTGTGTTGCTTTGGTTTCGGTATTTTTCCTTATTTGAAGAACACGTGCACGTTGTAACCGTTTATAACACATTCGAAATTTATATAAACGTTTATAATGACTGTTGTTAATATTGCTAGTTTTTAACAACCTAACCTGAAACTTATTATAGCCTATCAGCTGATCGTTACGAATTAATGTAAAACAACAGATCTTTTACTATAACTACAGTAAATAATATCTAAGCTGGGTTCACGCATTTATTTATTTAAACAAAACAAGATATTTATAAACATATCTTCAAACTAATTAGGGCCTATGTATTCAGCGAAGATATCAATAAAAAAAGCTTCGCTTTTGTTGGTTACTCCCTCGAGTTCCACTAATGTACTTTTTGTAATTGAAACTCTCTTAGAAATTTGAATTATTTTGTATACACAAACTCTTATTTTAAACAGACCACAAGATTGCAGAATGGTCATGGGAAAAAGAAATTAAAATTTCTTTATTTTCGATAATATTAATGTTATGCCATCAATTATTTTTTTGAATGTATACATTTAAATAGTCAGCAGATTTATTAATTTTTCAACCAATTATCTGTTTCCTATTTTTTTAGTAGCAAAACTGAAAGCATAATTAAAAAAAAATTAATTAAATATACGGGGTGTGTTCAGAAAGTAACAAGAATTTTTAAATTTCGCGGGCTTGAAGAGTCCGATTGTCAAACATTTTTTTTATTATGTTGATATACATGCCCTTGAAGTATGATAAAACTTTCAGCTGTTTTCATTGTTGACTTTGTGACAGCCACTAAGGTTAGACGTATTTTTATGACCTTGGCGATTTCGTTTTTTAAAAGAAATGGATCAAAGAATTTGTATCACATTTTGCTTAAAAAATGCAATAAAGTGTAACAAAGTGTGTGAAATGTTAACAAAGGCCTATGGTGAGTCTGTCATGAGTAAAGCAAGAGTTTACGAGTGGTATAAGCGTTTCCAAGAAGGCCGTGAAGACGTTGAAGATGACGAACGCCCTGGACGCCCCAGCACATCAACAACCGATGAAAAAGTGGAAAAAGTTAAATAAATGGTTATGAACAATCGCCGAATCACAATTAGAGAGGTCGCTGATGATGTTGGCATATCGATTGGATCATGTCATGACATTGTTTCCAATGTTTTGTGTATGAAACGCATGGCAGCAAAATTCGTTCCAAAATTGTGGAATTTTGAACAAAAACAGCGGCGAATGGATGTTGCTCAGGAGTCACTAAATGAAGTCAACGACGATGCAGAATTACTGAAACGTATTATAACAGGTGACGAAACATGGGTTTACGGATATGACGTCGAAACTAACGCTCAATCATCCCAGTGGAGGCATTCTGGCTCGCCAAGACCGAAAAAGGCCCGACAAGTGCGGTCGAACGAGAAGGTTATAATGGCATAGTGCATCATGAATTCCTGCCACCAGGTGAAACGGTCAATAAGGAGTAATACCTACAAGTTCAATGCAGTTTGCGTGAAGCAATCCGAAAAAAACGCCCGGATCTGTGGAAAAACAATTCATGGCTTTTGCACCACAATAACGCACAAGCTCACACTTCATCGCTTGTTCGTGAATTTTTGGCCAAAAGCAGAACTGTAATGATGCCCCAGCCTCCATATTCGCCAGCCATAGCTCCGTGTGACTTTTTCCTATTTGCAAAAATAAAGAGAACCTTAAAGGGCCGTCGTTTTACAGCCGTAGCTGACATTAAAAGCGCATCATTGAAAGAACTAAAGGCTATCTCAAAGATCGAGTTTGAGAAGTGTTTTGAGGATTGGAAGAAGCGCTGGCACAAGTGCATAATCTCCAATGGGGACTATTTTGAAGGCGACAATATCAATGTAGAAGAATAAATAAATATTTTGTTCAAAAAATTAAAATTCTCGTTAGTTTCTGAACACACCTCGTACTTCGTACATTTAATTAGGTCTACCCCACAGGAGTTACAGACTAGCTGCACCTATTGAGAGAATTCAGACGTCCCTCGCGGTACCCGAGTCTAACACTCACTTACACTTACAACACTACACTTACGACTTTAACACTTTACACTCACACTTACATTTAGGGAGGCGATAATAGCCTCAATGTGCTTTTCGCCTTAAAAAAAATTTTGACCTAAATTTGTATTTTTTCTTGTAAACGTCTTTCCAGTACTGTAAACTTGTAGATGACAATAAATTTTTACTTTCAACTTAACGTGCTGATTTTTATTTCTTTAAATTCTGGACAAATGACGGTTTTTGTTTTTAATGTTATAGGCCAACTATTTTCGACATTAACATGAATCTTTACAGCAATGTCGACGGCGTGTTTCTGAATTTGTTATTCATTTTCATTATAAATTTGTCCGGTTGCTGCGCTAGTTGTGCTGTCTATCTCCCACGGGTCTGACATTTCACGGGTAAAGCATCGTTGATTGTTGACAAAGGCCAAGTGGTAGAATGTCAACACAGCGACCGGCGTTACTCGATACAATGCGCGACTGTCGGTCAAATCTGCTCTAGTATGCACAGAAAATAAGAAACACGTTCATAATAAGAAATATGTCCAGTAATTCACATTTATTAATTGCGAAATATAGTACGTTTTAGCTGATTTCCAGTGACAGCAACAAGTTCGTAATTATTTTAAAGCAATGTCATTCCTTATATTTAGGTTATTTAATTTATGGGCGATGATAATATTTCAGGTGTTTCACCCACAAATTTTAAAAAAATATATTAATATGGCTTTATTTGTTATACTTTTGTATTTGAAAATATAACCTATAAAATTAATGACTGAATTCTAACATTGTACCGCATTGAAATATTTACAATGGAACCTAATATAACCGGATTTTACACTATTTACCTAAATTAGGCTACAGTGATTATTGTTTATTGAACTCAGCGTCTTATTACATATTAGAACTGGCCTAGATTGTCTTAACGATTCTACTTTCAAAACTGATTCGTTCAATAATTATTTTAGTCTTGGACACAATAATAATAATAATAATAATACTTTCAACAATGTTTTTTTTTTTGGCCATCATTGTTTTGGTACATACACAATTATTTGTCACCTAAGCCTGCATTGTGCTGCACTCCCGCGGAAACATCTTATACTGCAACTGACCTAGATTGTCTTAACGATTCTACTTTCAAAACTGATTCGGTCATTAATTATTTTAGTCTTGGACACAATAATAATAATAATACTTTCAACAATGTTTTTTTTTTGGCCATCATTGTTTTGGTACATACACAATTATTTGTCACCTAAGCCTGCATTGTGCTGCACTCCCGCGGAAACATCTTATACTGCAACTGACCTAGATTGTCTTAACGATTCTACTTTCAAAACTGATTCGGTCAATAATTATTTTAGTCTTGGACACAACAATAATAATAATAATACTTTCAACAATGTTTTTTTTTGGCCATCATTGTTTTGGTACATACACAATTATTTGTCACCTAAGCCTGCATTGTGCTGCACTCCCGCGGAAACACCTTATACTGCAACTGGCCTAGATTGCCTTAACGATTCTACTTTCAAAACTGATTCGGTCAATAATTATTTTAGTCTTGAACACAATAATAATAATAATAATACTTTCAACAATGTTTTTTTTTTGCCATCATTGTTTTGGTACATACACAATTATTTGTCATCTAAGCCTGGATTGTGCTGCACTCCCGCGGAGACACTTTATACTGCTCCTGCAATGTTGTTTACAGAAATTGTATAGATTTTAAGTCGGTTTTATTTTACTGTAAAGCCTTAAAATAGAAAATAGCGGAAGAGGATCAATGGGGACTGGATGAGGGAGGTGTGGAGGATTAGAAGGTACAAGACATGAGTCGGAGTGCTTTGCGATAATAATTATCTGCGCATAGACCCTGTTGGATCACACAAAGCACTCCGACTCATGTCTTGTTCCTTCTAATCCTCCACACCTCCCTCATCCTGTCCCCATGGATCCTCCTCCGCTCCTCCGTCCATTTTACCCCTGCTCTCTTTGGGATTTCATTCTCTGGGACCTTCCAACTAAGCATCTTTCTCCTGTATGTGTTCCTGTCTTCAACGTCTGTTGAGTCTATTTCTGCGTCATGTAGGTCTATTCTGACTTGTGCGATCCACGACGTTGTTGATTTGACTCTTTGTATATACTTAAAGATTCTGTTGACAAGTCTCGTTGTTGGGAGTCTACTGATGTGTCCATAGAACCGAAGTCTCCTTCTTCTGATATCTGCTGCCAGGTTCGATATCTTCTTTGTGGTCTTCCGGGAGTGCAACCTGTATCCATCTTCTGTTAATCTCGGGCCAAGGATCTTCCTCAAGATTTTGCGTTCTTCCTTCAAAATATCCTCCATGGTAGCTTTTGTGTGGAGTGCTAGCGTCTCGCTTGCATATAATACCTCCGGTTTTATGACTGTGTTGTAGTGTCTGATTTTTGTGTGCGTCGACATACATCTCTTATTGTAGATACCACGCGTTATACCAAGAGCCCTCTTCATTCTCAGTAGCCGTATATATATACCTTAGCAGGGAGTGCAGACTAGCTGCACCTATTGAGAGGATTTAGACGTCCCTCGCGGCACCCGAGTCTAACTATACACTTACGCTTACAACACTACACTTACGACTTCAACACTTTACTCTCACATTTACATTCAGGGAGGCGATAATAGACTCAATGTACTTTTCACCTTAAATATATATATTTAACACACACACACACACACACACACACACACACACACACACACACACAAACAAGTATAAACTCTCTGGTAACATCACTGTAATACATACTATACCCTTTTTCACGGTTCAAATAACAACTTAAAAAAAAGAAAATAGCGTTCTGAAATAAAATTAAATAACACAAACGACTAACAGCTTGAATATCAAAGTAAAGTTTTAAAATCAACTTTTTTTTTATAAGTCCTTTGTTCTGTCATTTAATTATTTGTTTTACTTCAATTATTTAGATTTCTTTCTATGTATTTTAAATCTTCAAAAACAGACACAATTAAAGTAAATTTAAAGCTAATTAATTTATACTATTTCAGTTGTTAAAAAAATACTTTTATAATTGAAAATGCATAATATTACAGTCGCGAATACGTTCAAAGGCTGAAAAAACGGAAAATGTTTCTAAGTTTAATAGTGTTAAAAGCTCGTCAAGAATTATTGGTTTGTTATTAGAACATAGCAGTAAAGTTAAATTAAATTATCAATAAATTTTAAATATTTATTAAAACATTAATATAACATGACCCATATTAAAGGAAATCTAATTTTGGTTCTTTTAAGTAATGTATGCGGCCTGGACGATCTGATTCTAAAGGTCTTCAGCGCTCGGTGGTCGAAGTGGCTAAAGCCTACTGTGCGCCTAAATACTCTTAGTTCGAGCCGCAGAAAAAAAATTAATGGTCTTCTTTTTGATTTCTGCTGTATTGATTTTTTTTAATTTCTCACTATGAGCAGGATAAAAAATTTGTTTTTTCGTCTCTAAATAAAAGAAATGAGTTTCACTTTGAAGTTTCTCAGCGTATAGTAAACTAATTTATCGATTTTTTAAATTAAAATTGGCAGCAAGGTCTAGTCCGCGCACATTTCGAGAGCACATTTAAGTTTCCTGAACCTTTTTTTTGTGGAGGAAATACTACAATCGGCTATAACGATTTTAGTCAATGTTAAATATAGTCCATAAATTATTAAAACCATAAATTATTATTTTTTTAAAGTAATTCTATACTGGTTTAAGAAACAACAGCAAAAATTCAACCTAATTTCTCAGAATCGGTTGATCAGAATTGCTGAAATTTTCTATGAAGAGTTATGTCTCAAGTTAGTGTAGCAAATTTGAAATAAACGTGGGAGCTCGGTGGTCGATGTGGCTAAAGTACCGGTCAGTCTGCTGCGTCTCTGAACTGCGCATCTCAAGGTTTGAGCTCGATTACGCCAGTTGCCTTTTCCCTTACCGCTAATCCCTTGTCGTTATTAGTCTAGTATGGATGTATAAGAAAAAAAAATGAAAAATAGAATAAATTTAAGGATAAAAAAAATCGGAAAAAACTAAAAAAAACCTTAACCGTCGATTTTTTCATTTTCGTAAAATTTCCATTAATTAAAATTTGTTATACTGACTGGTCCATAATTCTTAATATAAAACCAAAATTTGAGAAAATTCTGAGAAACCGATTTTTGAGAAATTTAAGCCGATTTTCGGGGGGAGCCCTATGAACAAAAAGAAGCAAAAGCTTTAATTCACAAAATCTGAAGCATATCTTTGATTTTATTAATATGGCTAATTGTCTCAGATTCTGCCTTTTCAATACCACTACATATGCAAGTAAACAAATTGTAAAAGAACACAAACTATGCTGGCCTTCTTAGTCATATGTGTTTTTAATTATCGCACTTCCTTATACGAGGTGTGGTTATTAAATAACGAGACTGACGCTGCGGCGGACAAGTGCGCGTGCGCATGCGCCAACCGCCATTGACCGACAGCTGTTTAGTGTGAAGCTTTCTCTTCAGAATGCAGTTAGTCTCGTTTGTGTAATAAACACCGTTTAGTCATAACCTTCATTTCCGTTAGTGTTGTTATTTTGTTTTGCCGGAAAAATGGTTAGTATAATAATAGAGCAACGAATTGTTGTTAAATATCACTTTAAATTTGGAAAAACCGCTACTGAAACTTATAATTTACTGAAAGAAGTGTATGGCAGTGAATGTTTATCACAAGCATGTGTTTTTGAATGGTTTAAGCGTTTTCAGGATGGCTGACAAGATGTTGAAGACGATTCGCGGCCAGGTCGCCCTTCAACGTCAAAAACGGATGAAAATGTCAAAAAAGTTGCTGATTTGATTCGGTCTGACCGTCGATTAAGTATTCGTGCAATTGGTGAAACTGTAGGCATTAATAAAGAATGTGTACGGCAAATTTTACGTGACAATTTGAACATGCGAAACGTGTGCGCCAAAATGGTGCCAAAAATTCTCACGTTTGAACAACAAACAGCTCGCAAAAATGTTTGTACTGACATTTTTGATGCCATTGAAAGTGACCCAAATTTATTGGAAAGGGTAATAACATGTGATGAATCGTGGTTTTTTACGTATGATCCGGAAACAAAGCGCCAATCCATGCATTGGAAGACCCCAACTTCACCGAGAGTCAAAAAAGCAAGAGTCATCAAGCAAAATTTAAAGCAATGATTATCGTTTTTTTCGATATTGATGAGATTGTGTACCTTCACTAGGTTGCTGAAGGTCAAACAATTAATCATTATTACTACCTTGAGGTACTTGGTAAACTACGTGAAAGAGTAAGGAAAAAACGACCCGAAATGTGGAAGGACAAATCATGTGTTTTCCACCAAGACAATGCGCCAGCTCATTCCGCGTTATCTGTCAAGAGGTTTCTGGCCAAGTACAGCATCCCAGTGTTAGAACATCCACCTTACTCACCAGACCTTGCACCATGTGACTTCTATCTGTTCCTTAAGGTGAAATCTGCATTAAAAGTGACGGGATTTGAGTCCGTCCGCATGGAAGCTGTAAAAGTGAAAGCGGCAAGAGTCCTGAGGGAGTTGACAGAAGATGACTTCCAGCACTGTTTTCAACAATGTAAAATTCGCATGGAGCGTTGTAGGGATAGAGAAGAGGTGTATATTGAAGGAGATAATAAGTAATTGTGTATAAAATGAAAATAAAATTTTTACAACGTCAGTCTCGTCATTTAACAGCCACACCTCGTGTATATATATTAATTTTTTTTAAGGCGAAAAGCACATTGAGGTTATTATCGCCTCCCTAAATGTAAGTGTGAGCGTAAAGTGTTAAAGTCGTTAAGTGTAGTGTTGTAAGTGTAAGTGTGTGTTAGACTCGGGTACCGTGGGGACTCCCTTATAGGCCAGTACAAGACTATTCTACAAAAAATCTTTTTCGAAGTATTGTTAAGGGAACTAACATTTCTACACAACATAGAGCTCCACTGCACTGCCATCTAATAGTTCATAAGCTGAACAATCAAATTATTCTGTTTGAACAGTTAATTGATATGAAGATTCTATAAACTGTTAACCTATTAAGATTCTTTATTCAGTTTGTTAACGTCAAAGTCTTAGTTACGTATAATATGTTCCTACAGCAACAGCAACTCTAATTCCAAATTTCTTCGATTAAAAGAACACATTTCCCTTTTGTACTAAAATCATACTAACGAGAAACAAATTTCAGCCAGTCCAGAAACGAGTTATTATCAGTGTAAAAACAAATTTCTAAATAAGCAGAGCAATTAAAGTGAACATCACGTTTCATAAAGGTGTAAATATAGAAGTTTATTGCTTCATAAAAAGCAATAACCTCTAATCCTTAAATATAAAAACGGCAGAGCGGCAACAAGAGATTAAACCTGACCCTCCTCGACGGATCCACTTCCCTATTTGTCACCGGGTAAGCTGCAGGACACGCCCTTATGTGATTCCTCGCCAGTGTTTTACGGTTATTGCCGTTTTTAACAGGTTTTAATTTAAAGGTTGCATGTCGACTGCTAGCGCTGTACACTGCTAACGGAAGTTTTATGTTAACGTCTAACTGCCCTTCCGGTTTTACCAGGTTACTTCTTAAATTTATAATACACGAACTCTGTACTTCTTTTCCTTTACGCTTACTTTAGACTAGGGGTTCTCAACGGGGTCCAGGTGGATCACAAGGGTTTAGAAAAATTAAATGATCTTGGATTATAAAACCATTTGAAAGCGACACGGCCGATACTGACAAGAAGAACTGACTGAACTTAGAGAATTTGGAACTCAAAATCAACTTACAAGGAAGTGGATATGACGAGTTTTGGAGTTGCAAAGACAACGCACAAAATACGTCAGATTAACAAGTATCAGCGAACCACTACTGTTAGCATTTCCTAGTTTAACCAGTAATAATATTGACCTTAAAGTTTACATAACGAAGGTCAGCCTGTGGTAGCTATATATAAAAATTATAAGTTTATTACCTGACAACTGTTCTACTGAAATCTGAACTCTCGTAATTTTAACTCGGAAATTCTGTTAAAATAAATTAATTTACTCAAAACTAATAACTTCCACTATAATTACGCCTTTAAAGATATATGCTTTAAAATCATGGGTTCTCAACAGGGCACAGGTGGACCCCTTGGGGTATATTGAATTTTGAAGGGGGTCGATTGACTTGTAAGGATTTAGAAATTTTTAATGTTCCATCTTGAATTATAAAACCATTCGAAAGCGACACGACCGAAATTGATTTCTCACAGAAGAAGAATTGACTGAACGTAAAGAGAATTTGAAACTCAAAATCAACTTTCAAACAAGTGGATATGCCGAATTTTGGAGTTGCAAATGCACAAAATACGTCAGATTAACAAGTATCAGCGAACCACTGTTGTTAGCATTTCCTAGTTCTTACTTGGTTGAGGCAGGATTCAGCTGTGTAAATAATTTATTGCGAAAGACGAAAAATCGATCCAAGATATCAGAACGTGGTGATTTACGATTAATATTAACAAATATTTCTTCGGATATAATAAGATAATCAAAAGACATCAACCGCAACTATCTCATTAAAATGTTGTGTATTTATGTGATTTATATTTTATTTAAATTTCTGCTTCTATAAATATAATTATATCTTTAATGCATATATAATAATATAAAATACAAATTATTAAAAAAATTGAATTAATGAATTGATCTTAATAAAAGCTTCATTTTCGGTTATTTATGCAACACATTGTAAACATATGGGGGTCTACAGAATAAAAAAGAAAATTATTTAGGGATCGAAACAGAAATAAAGGTTGAGACCTGCTCTAGACCTATGAGGAGCTATAACCGTGTAGAATAAAACGAACATCATTGATCAAAACAGGTTTGTTTCAAAATACGTTCAACTACTTCAAAATGACGACCTTAACGACGCAAATAATTAATTTTCAAAGTAATTTGAAAATTTTAAACTTCTAATTTAGGCTTGTACAGTCCTTAACGCAAATTACCATAACAAAATCCAATTTCAAAAAAGTCTAAAATAAACTTTACGGTACTGATAGTTCACTTACGTACTTTATCGTAAAAAGATCGCATTTTAAAATATTCGTTTATTATTAAATTTTGTTACTATTTGGAAATTCGCTTCCATTACGAGTGCAAGAAAGCTGCGAACCGCTATTATTAAGTTTTCATCCAAGATCAGCTGATTTGTTCCAGCTTGGTTTCTCTTGAATGCCAATCAATCCCCTGCAATAGCTTACAGTTGCAATAAGTCCGTCAGTCAGTCATACTGCAGGGTGATTTATCTTCACGTTACAGCCCAGCTGTTTGCAATTCATTGCTTGTTGTTCAATTTATTTTTAACTTTTAATTATGTTATAATCTGTCCTTACACTGTGTTTACAGTTCTGTTTCTTTTAGAATCATCAAAAGAATGAGTTTATCTTAAAATCTGTAAATGACTTGCCCATACCAAGCGACTTTAGATAGGATAAGTGTTCTAGCAAGTGTAGGGTTGTCACTACGGTTCCTGTACCTGTATTTCCGTCATTCGCTACCAGAGTTCGTTGTCAGTCGCAGCTTCAAAATTTAGTTCTTTTTTGGTGTAAAATATGTTTTTTTCTGTTTGTTTTTTTAACGTCCATAATTTATGAGGACGAGGGACAGCGTTAACGGTAAGGGAAAAGCAAGATGATTAACTGCAGCTAGAAGGAAGAATCTTAAGGTGCACAGTTCAAAGACACAGCAGACTAACCAGTGCTTTACTACATCGACCACACTGTAAACAGTGTAGCGTTGACGTCACTACGATTCCTGTGTTTCCGTCATTCGCTACCAGAGTTCGTTGTCAGTCGCAGCTTCATAATTTAGTTCTTTTTTGGTGTAAAATATGTTTTTTTCGGTTTGTTTTTTTAACGTCCATAATTTATGAGGACGAGGGATCAGCGTTAACGGTAAGGGAAAAGCAAGAGGATTAACTGCAGTTAGAAGGAAGAATCTTAAGATACACAGTTCAAAGACACAGCAGACTAACCAGTGCTTTACTACATCGACCACACTGCAAACAATGTAGCGTTGACGTCACTACGGTTCCTGTACCTGTATTTCCATAATTCCCTACCAGAGTTCGTTGTCAGTCGCAGCTTCAAAATTTAGTTTTTTTTGTGTAAAACATGTTTTTTTCGGTTTGTTTTTTTAACGTCCATAATTTATGAGGACGAGGGATCAGCGTTAACGGTAAGGGAAGAGCAAGAGGATTAACTGCAGCTAGAAGTAAGAATCTTAAGGTATACAGTTCAAAGACACAGCAGACTAATCAGTTCTTTACTACATCGACCACACTGCAAACAGTGTAGTGTTGACGTCACTACGGTTCCTGTACCTGTATTTCCGTCATTCGCTACCAGAGTTCGTTGTCAGTCGCAGCTTCAAAATTTAGTTCTTTTTTGGTGTAAAACATGTTTTTTTCGGTTTGTTTTTTTAACGTCCATAATTTATGAGGACGAGGGATCAGCGTTAAAGGTAAGGGAAGAGCAAGAGGATTAACTGAAGCTAGAAGTAAGAACTTAAGGTACACAGTTCAAAGACACAGCAGACTAACCAGTGCTTTACTACATCGACCACACTGCAAACAATGTAGCGTTGACGTCACTACGGTTCCTGTACCTGTATTTCCATAATTCGTTACTAGAGTTCGTTGTCAGTCGCAGCTTCAAAATTTAGTTCTTTTTTGGTGTAAAACATGTTTTTTTCGGTTTGTTTTTTTAACGTCCATAATTTATGAGGACGAGGGATCAGCGTTAACGGTAAGGGAAGAGCAAGAAGATTAACTGCAGCTAGAAGTAAGAATATTAAGGTGCACAGTTCATTTTTTTTTTTTTTTTAACGTCCGACTATTGTGCACACTTGGGCTAATGCAGACGATGGGATGATTTTATAGCGTATGAAAATGCCAAGCCCTCGCCGGGAATCGAACCCGGGTTCTCGGGGTGAAAGCCTAGTACGCTATCCACTAGATCACCGAGGCGGCAACACACAGTTCAAAGACACAGCAGACTAACCAGTGCTTTACTAAATCGATCACACTGCAAACAATGTAGCGTTGACGTCACTACTGTTCCTGTACCTGTATTTCCATAATTCGCTACTAGAGTTCGTTGTCAGTCGCAACTTCAAAATTTAACTCTTTTTTGGTGTAAAACATGTTTTTTTTTGTTTAACGTCCACAATTTATGAAAACGAGGGATCAGCGTTAACGGTAAGAGAAAAGCAACAGGAGTAGCAGCGGCTAGAACTAGGAATCTTAAGGTGCACAGTTCAGACACAGCAGACTAACCGGTGCTTTAGCCACATCAACCACCGAGTTCCCCATAAAACATTGATCCACCACTATACAATATATATGTTAAAAAGTCATTGTTTATTAGTGAATTTCCTTTGGACAATGTGCCATTACACATGTTATTGGAGTTATTAGAACACGTTTTCACGAGCTGAAATTTTGTTTTGTGCAGGTGTGCGGTAAAATGGCGATCAATGTTGGCCATGATCCTCGTGGGTTGTACGGCGTAAGGTATTTGAAGAAATCATATATAACATTCAACAGTGTGATATAATAGCCGTCAATGTGTGTCTGTTTTATTGTGCAATTATAAGTTTAGTTCAGCACATAACAATGACAGCCAATGCCATCTACGATTGTCTGTAGAACTTATTATTTCCTATCTTGACTAAAACAGTTATATCTCTATCGTTGGCCAGGTCTACTATTAATGAGTGGATTACATGTCAACACCAGGTAAGTTGGAACAACCTTTATGGGCATTCCCATAGTAAACGTCTCTTAAGCAAACTTCCTTCTGGAGGAATCAAAAGGGCAGCAGATGTCCTGGGCAGAGCACAACTCAGGAGGATCATGGGGCTCATAACAGGGCACTGTGGTCTGAGGGTGCACATGAACAGGATAGGTGTATACCACGGAGAAACCGTGTGTAGATTGTGCAGGAAGGAGGAGGAAACTGCAGGTCACATAATTTATGATTGTGAGGCTCTTGCTAGTTAGTAGGAGACGGGGTTTTTGGTTACCAAGACTCTAGGGATCTTCAGCAGAGTGAGCTAGTCAGTGGGTTGTTGGAACTTATTAGGGTCACCAATCTGCTGAACTAGGTATTTTAGAGATAAGTTGCACAATAAGTTGATCGCAGTGCCTGGGGTTGAAAAAAATCCCTTCCTCTAGAATATAATCTAATCTAAAACAGTTATATTGAGAAAAACACTAAGTCAGCGAACAATTTCAAGTTTAACACTTGAAATCATTTTCGAAATATAAGGAACATCTATAAGCTACGTTTAAAATACAATAAATGTTTACAAACAAAAACATCAAAAATTAAAGATTTCAGAATGTCTTTTTACGAGTTATTGTGAAATTAGCGTGTTTGTCTTATTGTGTAAACGGTTATACGTTTTTCTTAATTACCACAGATAGAACCCGAGCAAAGTTTTTTAGCCAAAGGATGCGGGTGTTATGTGTGGTACAAAGGGACTTGTCAAACGGTCAACATAACAATGTTTGCCGTCAGCCATTTTGTCAACACAGCTGTTAAAAATAAATTCACGAAACAGTTCACGAACCCACTACAGTAACTCGTAAGCTTACACTGGAAGTAAAAAACATTACAAAAACTTTCTCGTATTCAATACCCCCCCCCCCAAAAAAACCCACTTCAGGAAACTACCGACACAAAAAATATGAAAATCGGCCTTTTTCTTAAAATCAGTTCATTAGTTTTCGAAATCAAATAGATTTAATGGTTAAGAGTAAATCGAAAAAAGCGCGCGTCACATTTGAAAAAAAAATTGCAAAAAATCAGTAATGATGATAGTTTCGCTCATTTTTCAGCAATTTTGTTTTTTGTTTTTTGTGTTTAACGTCCAACTATTGTGCACACTTGGGCTAATGCAGACGATGGGATGATTTATAGCGTATGAAAATGCCAAGCCCTCGCCGGGAATCGAACCCGAGTCCTCGGGGTGAAAGCCTAGTACGCTATCCACTAGACCACTGAGGCGGCTTTTTTTTCAGCAAAAGAGCCGCCTCGGTGGCATAGTTGATAGCGTCTGGGCTTTCACCCCCCCTGGACCCGGGTTCGATTCTCGGCCAGGGTTTAGCATTTTCATACGCTATAAATCATCCCCACCGTCTGCATTAGCCCAAGTGTGCGCAATAGTCGGACGGTAAAAAAAAAAAAAAAAATCAGCAAAATCCGTTCAAAGTTTTGAAAATGGCGGCATTAAAATTAACCTTTTTTCTGGACGTTTCTGACGATGTGACTTCACCATTGCAATCAAATTTAAAATCTTCATAAATAGCAAACGAAATGAATTCGACGGCGGTCAGGGTTTATTTTTGTACTCCCAATAGAATTACAAAAATTTAAAGCGCTGTTGTATGCAAATTTTAATGGTGATGATGATGATAGTGTAATTCCCTTTTCAAAAAAGTGTAGGATAAACAAAATTTCGTTAGAAATTCGCTACCATCATGTCAGCAAGACCGTTGAATACCGCAATTGTTACGGTATTGTAGAAGCTTAAACGAATAAATTCTGAAAATACAATTTTACGATGTTCAGTATAATGATCTGCCTTCCCCAGCTTCGTGAATTCTACTTTCGTTGACGCGTTTCGGAGAACCTCCATCTTCAAAAACTATATCTATACTCCAGTTTTAACTTGAGTATAGATATAGTTTTTGAAGATGTAGGTTCTCCGAAACGCGTCAAAGAAAGTAGAATTGACGAAGCTAGTGAAGGCAGATCATTATACTGAATATAGTGATAATAATCCTAGCAGAAAAGAAGAAGAAGAATATAAAAATACAATTTTTACTGTACGATCTAGTAATTTTTCATTAATTATGTTTTCCATATTTAATTGCACTGTATATTAATTACATCGTTGTTAATAATTGTACTGAAAAACCACCCATATTGTAAATAAAAATTACACTAATTAACGAACATAAAATGCAATTAGATTTTCAGTAGATAAATATATAAAGGTAAATTTTGATAACCGTAAAGCGATTGTAATTTATTTAAATTGTAAAGGCCGTTTAACAATTAAACTACAATACAGAATAGTGAACATCAAAGATTTTTTGTAAATTAATAATTAACCAATTTAACGGTAATGAATTAAAATGGATTTATATTTCGTTTGATGCTTGGAATGAGTAATTTAAATTTCATTAATTTTTTGTTCGACTATTAGCTGTGTATGAAAAACGATATAAAATAAGTCTTCATATAACCACAGTACAGGTTTGTCGTGTTTAGTCTACCCGAGTTACACGCTTGTGATTACGTGGCCTAGTTCCGGAAATGAAGGCGCTTCCAGAGTTTACAGGAAGAACTTCAAAGTGCCAATTTATACTGTATATTGAAAATATTTTACAACCAGTCGGTTCTAAGGAAAACTGACCCTATACGTTTGTTAATAATATTAAAAATTATGTTCACAATTAATTATTTTATTTATGAACTCATAATTCTGAATCCACTCGTAATTGCAGGTTCCCATATTTTTTGAACAATCAAAAAGAAATAAATCCGAACCGCAAAATATTTGCTGATTCTAACCCTTGGAAATTAAATTTATCAAATATTATAAACAAGACCGGAAGTAATTTATGCCGTGGAAACTTTATTTAACCTAAGAAGCCGAAACAGAACAGAGGAGCTTCAAAAAGTGGAAAGAAAAATATTGGGAACCATTATCAACAAAAAACACATGATAGAAGGAACATACAGACTGCTGCCAAGTTCAGCCATCTATCAGGATAATGAACATCTGTTAGATAATATTAGAAAGAGGAGACTGGCTTTTTATGCACACCTAATAAGGCTACCAGAAGAAAGACTGACGAAGAAACTCCTAAATTACCAACTCAAGATGAAAGTAAAGAATGAATGGCTTAAGGAAGTGGAACAGGACCTAAAAGAATTAGGGATAACGGAGGAACGTCTGAAAGAAGGAAGGGAAAAACCAATCCTTAGGGATAAAAACACTAAATTTAAAGAAAGAACAAAAAGAGTTGTCTTTTACTTGGAGGAAGTTAGACTGCAGAGATCTATAAGACTGAAAAAGTATTGGGAGAATCTCAAAAACCTAAAAGAACCAAAGTTGAAAGCCCAAAAGAACCAAAATTGACTAAATGTGCTCCATTGAGGGCTTAAATGTAAACAAACAAAAACAAAATATGACTTGCTATAATCATAATATAAAACAGCTGTTATCTAAAATACTGATATTAGAATATCAGTTTCACAACTTTATTAATCATTAACATGCGTTTCTCAAAATATTCCAACGTGGACTCACGGAATTATATATTTAAGGACTAGCTCTGTACTACCCAAGCTCCGCTACGGTATTTATCAGGAAATAAAATTTACAGCTGATTAATTTGAAAGTAGACATTCTCTTTTAGTGTACCTTTAGTAAGTTTGTATGGTTTTGAGAGAAGTTTTTGTTATTACAAGCAAGTAACTGTTACTGGTAGTACTGTAGTACCAAATTAATGGCAAAATTACAGTCTCATTGTTGCGCAGGAATGTTACGCAAGAAGGTACAACCGTGGTACTGGCGCACAACTGTTGGAACCGGAGGGTCCTGATTCCTTAGTACGCCATGTGCCCGAAAGAGACCGTTGAAGATGCGCACACAAGATTATTGTTTTCGTTCTTAGGATTACGCCGTCGCAATGCATATAATTTCGGTTTTAATTTTGTCTTAAAAACGTGTTGTTTTTTCTGATACCTCTGGTGGGACTTAAGTAAAGCCGCTAGTTGATAGCGTACTGAGCTTTCACCCCGAGGACCCGGGTTCGATTCCCGTCCGGGGCTTGGCATTTTCACACGCTATAATTCATCCCATCGTCTGCATTAGCCCAAGTGTGCACAATAGTCGGACGTTAAACACCAAAAAAAGGGACTTAAGTAAACAAAATCAAAATCAATTCTAAAAATGCGTACTACAAACGAATTTGGAAATATGTCACTCAGCACTATTTAGGAAACATGGGGGATTAATCAAACTCAATATCGATATAATTTCGAGATCATATGCTAGTGTGATTTGATTTTAGGCGTTCCATATTCAGCGCGGTGGGCGTTTTCCTAGAAGCCAACGTCTCCGGATGCAGTTACCAATTCAACCAATGTCTTTGGCGGCATGTTCAGCAGCTAGGAATGGTGAAGGAATACAAGAATGATTCAGAAATAAGTATGCCTTTCAAAATGTGTACAGCTCTGGCATATTTGTATCTTGATAAGATAAAGAACGGCTGGCATTTGATTGTTGAAAATCCTCCACATAATGAGACGCTTAATGCCTTTCACGATTATTTCGTTGATTAAAATGTTGTGGAACGGGCACGCAGAAATATATCGCAATAATAATCCAGCTGAAGGATGGAATTCTGAAGTCAACAAATCTGTCGGTGAACCCCATCCAGGTATCCACTTCGTGGGGAAGTTGAAGCACGATGTTGTAGTCACGTGTCGGACTCATGAGGTTAGAATTATCGTTCGCCAGGAGACAAGCGAAGGAAAAGTGCATTGATCTTGACGAGCGCATGAAAAAGGAAGCAGAAAAATATGCTGACAGCGATTTAACGAAATATTTGAATGTTCTCGTAAATGCTACAAAGCTTGGGTGATCGATAAATCAATTAGCTTTATAGTGTAAAAAAACTAAAAAAAAGCACAGAAAACAACAAAAAACTAACAAATATATTTATTTCTTGCGAGAACTTGATTGTTTGAAAAATAGCCGCCTCGGTGGCCTAGTTGATAGCGTACTGGGCTTTCACCCGAGGAACCGGGTTCGATTCCCGGCCAGGGCTTGGCATTTTCATACGCTATAAATCATCCTATCGTCTGCATTAGCCCAAGTGTGCACAATAGTCGGACGTTAAACACCAAAAAAAAAAGATTGTTTGAAAAAAGTTAAATAAATTCTGTTATTGAACCAAAATTAAAAATCACGTATCATATTACCTCTTCCTTTTTATTTTAATTACGATTTATTTGAAAATAACAGTTAGTTTTTAATAACATAACCTGAAACTCATTACAGCCTATCAGCTGTTCAATGAAAACAGCTGATCGTTACTTTATATAAAACAACGGATATTCTACTATAACTATAAATATAAACTTGTTGGTAGTTTCCGTAGTGTAGTGGTTATCACTTACTACGGTTCGATCCCGGGCGGAAACACAGGAAATTTTTATTATAATTAATTTATTATGAGACTCGCGACGCGCAAAATATACTATTTTATACTTGAATATAAATTTGTGCACTCGCGTCACGCAAAATCCAACACACAACCATCCCTAAAACATGATACATGTTAAAATTAGGTTCTAATTATATTATTTCACATTCGTTTACTTCGAAAAGCTTCTGTCTATTGACGTAACACTAGTTTTGTTTCTTATCATTGTTATAATTCTTCTAGATTCTCAATCTAGAAATGTTTTTTTTGTGTGTTTAACGTCCGACTATTGTGCACACTTGGGTTAATGCAGACGATGGGATGATTTATAGCGTATGAAAATGCCAAGCTCAGGCCGGGAATAGAACCCGGGTCCTCGGGGTGAAAGCCCAGTACGCTATCAACTAGGCCACCGAGGCGGCTCAATCTAGAAATGTTTTTTTTTTTGTGTTTAACGTCCGACTATTGTGCACACTTGGGCTAATGCAGACGATGGGATGATTTATAGCGTATGAAAATGCCAAACTCAGGCCGGGAATCGAATCCGGGTCCTCGGGATGAAAGCCCAGTACGCTATCAACTAGGCCACCGAGGCGGCTCAATCTAGAAATGTTTGCTGCATTCAAAACTACCAATATCTTGAGAATGAAGATCGGCTCGGGATTTTTCGTTCAAGGTTAAAAATGATTCAAAATTACGAGTCATAACACCATATTTAAATTTGAAAAAATAATGTCATTACAATAATTTAGACCCACGTTGGGCGCCAAAAATATCACAATTAACTATCGACAGTGACCTGCGGTAGTTCGGAAATGTACACAAGGTGACACGTTGAGACTACACTTTACGTATGCAGTTTCTACACAATTCTGCATAACTACACACTGCAAGACAAGCCGGCTGGTGAGACAATAGACCATTAGGCGTAGCGGGTGTACACGTTGCAACACTGCTTTGATCTCACCGCTCTTAGCCTTGGTATAAACCTATGCACATATTCATCAGTGTATGGCGACATCGCGACTATTCAATCAAGCCGTTGCCTTCAAGTTAAAACAGATTCTTAAGTGAACGAATCTACGCGATTACCGTGAAGGCGACTAGTTTTTGTCAGTGATTCAGTGCTATAGAACGCAACTATGCAGTTTGTTAGACGGGATCAATCAGCTGACGTGTGCTCTGCATTAACATGTGTTTCTTGCTTTTAACATTGTTTACAAAACCAACAGATGTTCGCTGATGTAATATTATGTAAATTATTGTTTCCACAACTAAGAAATCTCGTACAAGAAACGTTATTTAAACGTTCCATTCCTGTGTTTGAATTAATAAGTCGCAGTGCAAATACACATTTCATCCTGGTTTTATAATACGCTTATACATTTGCATTATTCCATTACAAATACGAATGCCCTTGAGGAAATATAGTATTACATTTAAAACTCGTTCAAACGAAATTATAATTACAATATAACTCATTTTTAGAAGACAAAACTCGGTTCGTAAAGCGATCCAACCGCCTGTGAAACATCTATCTATCTATCTATCTATCTATCTATATATATATATATATATATATATATATATATATATATATATATATATATATATATATATATACCCGGCAGTTGCTGATCTGCTATTGGGGGCCGCCCCTGGCGATGGGGATGCTCGCCAATTTCGGTTGGAGGATACTGGGGAAATAAAATACCAAGGGTGGACAAAAATCAGTGAAGTGGTCAACGGCCTCAATGGCGGATGAAGATGTATTTCTCAACGGCAAAGAGGGCGGAGGAACCAAGAATACCAAAAAACGGGGTGCGTCTGTAGCGGCAACCACCGGCAACCTGGTCAGCATATGTTCATCCAGAGGATGCGGCTGTACGTAATGCTCCAGGAACTAATAATCCCTGGTTCTAAAAATCCCAGTTGAAACACTGGACCTTCAAGATTACAAGCAACTATGATTCGTGCAAGTAATAGAAGGAGCAAGGCATGAGTCGGAGTGCTTTACGTGATCCAACGGGGTCTATACGCAGATAATAATAATAATAATAATAATAATAATAATAATATATATATATATATATATATATATATATATATATATATATATATATGTGACAATGTCCTGACTGACTGACTGATCAACGTACAGCCCAAACTATAAAACCTAGAGACTTGAAATTTTGAGGATACCTTCGTTTTAATATGTAAGCGCGTATTTTGCAAAACAATGATTTTAACTCCATTAAACTACTTACCCAGTCCAACTTTAATAAATAACGTACAGCCAATACTGTTATAGCTAGAGACTTGAAATTTTCCAGGTACCTTCTTACAACAATGTCGAGGTGCACTAATAAAGGATTTTGTAAAAATTTGATTTTAACACCATTAAACTACTAACCCAGTTCAAATTTAATAATCAACGTACAGCCAATACTATTATAGCTAGAGACTTGAAATTTTCAAGGTACATTCTTACAACAATGTCAAGGTGCACTAATAAAGGATTTTGTAAAAATTTGATTTTAACACCATTAAACTACTAACCCAGTCCAAATTTAATAATCAACGTACATCCAATACTATTATAGCTAGAGACTTGAAATTTTCAGGGTACCTTCTTACAACATTGTCGAGATGCACTGAAAAAGGGGTGCACTGAAAAACGATTTTCCAGTATGCAACCCCTAAAGAGGTAAACATGAGGTACAACAATTTTTATTGGAAAAATATGTTTTTCATCTGACCTTCTTAAAACGTAACATAGTCACTCTTAAATTTAAGTAATGAAATATGTTTTTCGCCTTTTCCCAAAACGCATCCCCTAAAGAGATTGAAAGAGAGTATAAAATATAAAAAAAAGTTATACAATTTTGTATTGAAAACATATTTTTTTATCTTATATTCTAGAAATATGCTATGAAACACATATTTCAACATTTTTCTGAATTCATCCCCTAAAAGAATAAAAATGGAAAAAGAGTTATCATGGAAGAAAAGAGTGTTTGCATTGGAGAAAAATATTTTTTATCAAATTTTCTTAAAAGTAAACAAAATATTTTAAAACACAAATTATGATACACGCAATTCAGTATTTCCCCCCGAATTCATCCCCTAAAAGGACACAAATATAGAATAGGTATAAATGTTTGTATTGGGCAAAAATATTCTTGATCAGATTTTCTTAATTCGAATGGGAACACGTTTGAAGACAATAAAACAACATATTCAGGTACTAATATTTTTTTCATATTCACTGTAAAATAATCACGAGTTTAGATGATCACGCTTTTATTAATATATTTTTTTATGTTCCTAAATTATTACATTACTGAAATAGTTTAAGTTTCGTGGGCGAAGCCGCGACGGGTAATGCTAGTATGATATAAATGTAAAAGTAATGAGATAAATGTTATTTTATTGGTTTCAGTGTAAAATAGTACGGAAAATTAAACTTATGTTCCCTTTATAATATTTTTGTCTAACTAATTTGTGCAGATTGTAACGCTGTTTACGATGGTGAAATTAAATTTTCAAAAAAAGTGTGATGATTTTTGCTTCGTTTGAATCAAATCGGACGAAACACACGCGTGCGTTTTTCTTGAAGATATTTTCCACTTCCATTCAGCAGACTGTCTGATGGTCGTAAAAGTAGTACCATGTTTTTTTATCGCCGGATTCTCGCCTCTTTTCACAACTGATAGTGACACTGAAGGCACGTCGTTTTGCTACGTGATGGACGACGAAACGGCTAAACGAAATTCCAAAAATGGTTTTCAGCAGTTTTTTTAAATGATTAGGATTATGACCTATTCTTCCCGTCAGTGGTCTATCCATTCATCTCATAAAGGCACCGCGGTTTCGAAACTCTTCAGGCCGTAATACAAAATGTTAAATCCCTCTGTCGAGGTCGTCACAAAGTCAAACAAAACATTAAAACATACACCACAGACACTGAGCACAATTATACGTTTAAAATATTCATCATGAAACGCGACTCGCACGTCGTATGAACGGACTCAATTGTATGAACGGTCGAAGAAGTTTATACATGCAGAAGAGTAATTTTAAGCAAAATAAGATTAAAATATTATAAGTTCTTTCAATAAAATTTTCATTCATAAATTCCGGTCACTTTTTGACTCTACCTAGTGTCATGAAAATTACTTCAATGTTAAGACTCTATAGACCCTGCCGGCCATATTGAATCTATTCCCTGTGACACTGATGCTCATTCACTATAGAAGAGGTGTGGCTATTAAATAACGAGACTGACGCTGCGGCGCTACAAGTGCGCATGCGCCAACCGCCATTGACAGAAAGCTGTTTAGTGCGAAGTTAGTATCGCTTGTGTAACCAACACCGTTTAGTCATAACCTTCATTTCCGTTAGTGTTGTTATTTTGTTTTGCCCGAAAATATGGTTAGTGTAATAATAGAGCAACGAATTGATGTTAAATTGCACTTCAAACTTGGAAAAACCGCTACTGAAACTTATAATTTACTGAAAGAAGTGTATGGCAGTGAATGTTTATCGCGGGCACGTGTTTTTGAATGGTTTAAGCGTTTTCAAGATGGCCGACAAGACTTTGAAGATGATTCGCGGTCAGGTTGCCCTTCAACGTCAAAAACGGATGAAAATGTCGACAAACTTGCTAATTTGATTCGGTCTGACCGTCGATTAAGTATTCGTGCAATTGGTGAAACTGCAGGCATTGATAAAGAACGTGTACGGCAAATTTTACGTGACAATTTGAACATGCGAAAAGTGCCAAAATGGTGCCAAAAATTCTCACGTATGAACAACAAGCAGCTCGCAAAAATGTTTGTACTGACACTTTGGATGCCATTGAAAATTACCAAAATTTATTGGAAAGGATAATAACATGTGACGAATCGTGGTTTTTTACGTATGATCCGGAAACAAAACGCCAATCCATGCATTGGAAGACCGCAACTTCACTAGAGCCAAAAAAGCAAGAATCAGCAAGTCAAAATTTAAAGCAATGAAGATCGTTTTTTTTCAATATTCATGGGATTGTGTGCCTTCACTGGGTTCCTGAAGGTCAAACAATTAATCAATATTACTACCTTGAGATACTTGGTAAATTACGTGAAAGAGTAAGAAAAAAACGACCCGAAATGTGGAAGGACAAATCATGAGTTTTCCACCAAGATAATGCGCCAGCTCATTCCGCGTTATCTGTCAAGAGGTTCCTGGCCAAGTACAGCATCCAAGTGTTAGAACATTCACCTTATTCACCAGACCTTGCACCATGTGACTTCTGTCTGTTTCCTAAGGTGGAATCTGCATTAAAAGGGTCGAGGTTTGAGTCCGTGGAAGCTGTAAAATTGAAAGCGGCAATAGTCCTGATGGAGTTGACAGAAGATGACTTCCAGGACTGTTTTCAACAATGTAAAATTCGCATGGAGCGTTGTAGTGATAGAGAAAGGGGTATATTGAAAGTGATAATAAGCAATTATGTATAAAATGAAAATAATTTTTTTTACAACGTCAGTCTCGTTATTTAATAGCCACACCTCGTAAATTACTCCACAACTTGTTAATATACAATTATATTTAATATTGTTTTTAAAAATACTGCAAAGAACTTTAAAGTAATGAATATATACAAAATATAAAAAGCGGCCACATTTTACATACAATGAGATATCAAACAAAATTTCATGTTAACAAAGAACGCAGTAATGTGTAGTCTGAGAGGGAAAAGATCCGAAAAATCTCAAAACAAAATATAGTGTAAAAAGTTTTATTCTGATTATTTTCGCGAACAGATTTTGTAAAATAACACAAAGGGCTTACAAGACGTTCTGCCGTGGATCAGATACAATATAGGCCTACGGCAAGATTGTTCATCCGTCACTAATTGATTCCCATTCCCAAGCTCGGAGGCTTTCACGTGTCAATGACTGCGAACTGTAAGATGCTCCGAGGCTTTGTGTGCCTGCTTCTAATTCCCGGCAAATTCAATGTCTTCGCCTGGTTAATTATCATAACTGTAACCTGCCCATCACGGTATATTAATGAAGTGTTTTTCAGCATTAACAGCGACACGAAGGGCGTCTCGCTGGAGTTACGGAAGCGAATGTGCAACAGTGACTGTTTCGTCACGGTTTTTGTACACCCGATGTCACCAAAGTAATCACAGTTCAAATCTGCATTGATTAGCATTTCAAAATTTTAAATTACATTGAACCTAACATACAAATCCGTCAGAATAATCTTCGTATTTTTACTGTAATTTTTAAGCTGATTGTAATAGTAAAGTAAATTTCTAAGTACTACTTTCAGTATAATGATCTGCCTTCCCTACTTTCGTTGACGCGTTTCGGAGAACCTCCATCTTCAAAAACTATCTATCCACTATATTGATAAATATAGTTTTTGAAGATGGAGGTTCTCCGAAACGCGTCAACGAAAGTAGAATTGACGAAGCTAGGGAAGGCAGATCATTATACTGAACGTAGTGACAATAATCCTAGCAGAAAAGAAGAAGAATATGAAAAGAATTTACATTTTTAAGATTTCAATGACTGCTATTTTGAAACTATCGAACGAATTTGTTCAAGCTATTGCAAAAAAATGTGTGCCAAGTTAGAATCAAATCACCAGAAAGCGCTAGCATACGTAACTTTTTATCGACACCTCTAAAAGCAATCTAATCTGCCTTCCCGGATCTGGGTATTACCAAAAGCTAACTTTCAAACGATAACTTCAAATATTAACCAGAAGTACTGAAATCAAAAAGCAAACTCGTTAAACACACAAAAAAAAAAAAAAATAATAAACCGGTGAATATAAACGTACTAGAATGAGCGCGTTGCTGGTGGCATCTTGCGGCAGATAATCCAACTACAGTTAGTACAGCACGGTTTATTTTCTCAAACGTTTGCACCCTTGTTCTTGCAGCGTTCCTAGCGGCAGATAGTCCAATTAGTTGGACTTCGGCCGCTAATATCTAGCAAGCTTTTTATAATTGTGTACATACGCCTACTTCCAGTACGTTTAAATTCGGTGACAAAACGTTAATTGTATCTGCAAAACGTCTTGTAACAATTAGGCCTACTTATAAAATAAAACAGAAAAAAAATACCTAATTAAGTATTAGCGTAATTTAGGCACAATTAGCGTAATTTAGGCACAATTAGCGTAATTTAGGCATTTACTTAACAGGCTCTTAAAAAAAGAATCAGATATTATTTTTCAAATACCTTTATGAAGTTAATTTCGTAAAATTAAGAAGAGAAGGCAGGGAAAAACTCTAGAAAACAGTAAAGAAGCACAAATTGGTCAAATTTACTTACACAGGAAAAGAGATGAAAAAGTTGAGCAATTTAAAAAAAGATGTAGTTATTGGGGTGGCGACTAATTAACACCTTAACAAAGAAATTAACGGGCGGGATTAAAGATAAAGATAAATTTAGTAAAAATGGGTTTTATAAAAATACAATGTAAGCGCAAAGCAACGTATGTCGCGTAAACGGAATGGAAATTTAATGCCAGACATAATAATAATAATATCGGTTAAAACGTGCAGCGACGTTGTCCGATGCCTAGATTCCACTTTTGTACGATCTTCCCATTGTCCGATTTGTAAATTTCGATCACTCATACCTTTACGGATTCCTTCCATCCAGCTGTTTCTTGGTCTTCCTCTTGCCCTTTTTAAGGTCGGCACTCACTCCATTGCTTGTTTCGGCAGTCGCGCTTGGCTCATCCGTTGGACCAAATTAACTGACTCCTCTCAGTATCCAATATCCTTTATAATCGTGTCCTCTATTCCCAACTGTTGACGAATTACCTCATTTCTTATTCTTTGGACTCTCCATATCTTCTCAACGCAACCATTTCCACAGCCTCTATCCTTTTCTTGTTTTTTTCTTTAATTCCCTACGTCTCCGCTCCATATACTAAAAAACACTTAATAATCGCATTATATATATTGAGCTTTTGTGATCTTGTTATATTCTTACTCCATAATACGCCATTCAAGCATCCTATTATTTTCCTTGTTTCTGTTATTCTCGATCTTATTTCGTTTTCATCCGTATCGCTTTTGTCGAACTTTACGCCCAAATATCTATACTCTTCACACGGTTGTATGTCCTCCGTAGAGTCAATGTCTAGACTACTTACTTCGTCACCTATACATAAATATTTTGTTTTTCCTGTGTTCATACATAATCCCCACTCTTCATATATTTCTTTTAACTTACGCGTCATGTGTTGCAGATCTTCTTTGTCTCCTTCAATTATAACTTGGTTATCTGCAAACTGTAAAGTGTAAATCATCGAATCGTTTAAAGGTACTCCCATCCCGGAGCACTTTCGTTTCC
>CM040183.1:20430184-20550184 GCA_022606455.1 Callitettix versicolor | reverse complement strand
GACTGTACTTCTAGTACGTTTATATTCAGTGCTTCACCATAAAATGTGTTTCATCAAAAAAGGCGATTCTGTTACTTAAAAATTTACTAAGAATCTGTAATTATTTATTTATGTAATAAAGCACAAATGACGCATATTTTGGCATTTTCATAAATTACGAAATTTTAGTTTTGTTATAGCTCATCGTAAATTAAGTCACGTGGGTTAATGAGCTGGCACAAAGTAAGTAAGGCAATGAAAGAACGCAATATCCAGTTGGCAAAACAGTTCCGATTTCCAAAACTAACAAGTTTCGACACGCTAAAATAAAATTTGGCGTAAAACATTATTTTCACAAGTCTGTTACCCAGGAAAATCCGTTAAAAAAAAATTAAGAACGCATAACTTTTCTTAACTCTGATTTTTTTTCGAAAGTTCCAAAAACTGTAAAGATCAAAAATTTTAAATTTCCTTCAAAATACGAACACGAGCCAATATTACCATCAGGTTCAAAATAAATTGATTTAAATTTTAAACGAAAATTATGTAAAGAACCCAGACCGCCGTAGTGTTAATTTTCGTATTTCCAATCAAATTTGAAATATAACTTTACGTCGATTTTAACTGATTACGACGGGGAAATCAGATTTTCAAAAAGTGTGAGATACAAGATAACGTAAGATTTTTTCCCTAAAGGAATAAATTTTGAATGACATGCCGAATAATGGTAGCAGTGATTACAAATTTTGCTGCAAATTTGATTTTCGGGTATCAAAATGTTTGGTTTCTTTATGTCAGTTTTTTTCACGTCAGTTACTGACTTTAAACCAACTTCTTAACGACTGTTCAAAACGCGTTCCAAAGAACAGGATCGTTGCACGCGTTACGGTTCCGAATCTGTGTGTTATCGTAATGGCTAATAGCGCTTTTCCAACGGAATAACTCGCACGCGTGTCCCAACCAGCTAGGCAGTAACGAAAAGTGTACAGACCCTTACTGAAACAACGTTTTAATCACTGCTGATACCTTTCTAGTACTACATGCGCTTTAAAAGTAATTTCACGATCTATAAAACGACCGATCTATGACTGAAAATTAAAAAAATTGGAGTAAATTTAATAGCCAGAAAATAACAGAATCTCCAATTTTTTTTTAAAAAACAATCCACACAATCTTAAGTTTTAACGATCAAATTACTTTATTTTGAAGTAAATTCTTCTTATGGCGAGGTATGGATGTATGTTTTGCACGGGAAAAAAATCAGTTTGCCGTCACGCATCACGCTCTTATATATATTTTTGTTTTAAAATGTATTTTTGAAGTGAAAACTTGTATATTCGCGCCATTATATTACTTACCCAGTCCAACTTAATTATTTAGTTTTGTGTCAAGTGTTAACTGTGTAACAGTCACGTTTTATACGTTTATTATATATTGGTAGGTGTGAATAATAAATATTTAAATTATTTTAAACGCCATTATACTACTTACCCAGTCCAACTTTATTTAGTATTTAGTTTTATGACAAGTGTTAACTGTGTAACAGTGACGTTTTATACGTTATTATATATTGGTAGGTGTGAATAATAAATATTTAAATGCAATTATACTTCTTACCCAGTGCAACTGAATTATTTAGTATTCAGTTTTGTGATATGTTAACTGTAGGCTACAACAGTGACGTTTTAATAATATTTTATATAATATTTTAAATTTGAAAGTTTATGTGTTTTTGTTTGTTATTCAATCACACACTAACTACTGGACCGATTGAGATGAAATTTAATATGAACATGGTTTAGGTACCTGAGATGGACATAGATGTATTCCCGTTATAAAAATCTGAATCCCTGTTATTATTTATTATAAAATTATTGTTTATAAGCTTACATTTGCAATGATTTTAATTGAAACAATCTTATAATTCCAAACAACCTGCCTTTCCAAATTAAAATATTGCAGTTTCCATTGAAGTTGATAATTTACCATTTACAATGATAATTAATAAGTCACAGGGTCAGATATTAAGAGTAGCAGCAATACATTTGGGACTCCATGCTTCTCTAATGGTCAGTTATAGCCTATTCTAGTGTCGAGTAGCAAAAATCTATGTCTTAGCAAAAAACCATAAAATCATATAATATTGTATTTAGAAATATATTAAACTGAAATGAACGTACTCATGATTTTGAAAACGGACTATAAATTTCATTACCTACATTACAATTGCGGGTGAAGCCGCAACGGGTAACAGCTAATTAAATCATAATAGTGAAAGAAGTATAGTCAGGCATGCCAAAAGTAGTCACTTCTGTCGGCCAGTCCCACAACTGCCTACTTTTTTTTAATGATGGATTAACATAACCTAAATTAAACAGATAAGCTAAATAAGAATATTTTCAAATTGACTTTGACTGATGTCGGGTCAGGTTGCATTATCGATAGCCAGGATTTAATTAATATAAATATGTACAGAATTTTCAACTACCGCAAACACTCGAGATATTCGCTTGCCTGTTGAACTATGCACTAACTATTTCACGTAGCCGATCCACGCAAATTGGATCAGTCCCTTGTAACAACCTTGCCACGTGATTGTCACACGATATAGATAACAAATCCTAAAAAAACTTGTTTGCAAAACAATGTCTAGAGGCTTTCCCCAATTAGAGAGCAGCCGCCTCCATGGCCTGGTTGATAGCGTACTAGGCTTTCACCCCGAGGACCCGGGTTCGATTCCCGGCCAGGGCTTCGCATTTTCATACGCTATAAATCATACCATCATCTGCATTAGCCCAAGTGTGCACAATAGTCGGACGTAAAAAAAAAAATTGCCACTCAGCTATGTTGCTTACTGTGCACAGTAAGCATCCCTCATCCACAGATTCAAACTTCCCAATCCAACCTCAGGTCTTTAGAGAACCGTGAGATGCTTCGGACAATGTTGCCTTGTTCCACCGTCCATCCCTCACTCCGAAGATTGTCTAGGGATTCAAATCTTTTCCTGTCCAAAGCTGGACAGTCGAAAATTATGTGCTGAGCTGTTTCCTCAGGTGTACCATATTTCCGACATAAAAGATTTGGCGTGTGAAACCCATTTGTGTGAATAACTGCGGAATGGAAACAGACCGTCACTCCCCAAAGATCCGTCCTGTTCGATTGTACATCTATCTGAACCTGCAAGCATGCTCTTTAACTGTACAAAGCCATTCTTTCCCTAGATCTTTGGTGTTCTCTACAAACCCACTGGAAGACATGCCTGCGTCCTAGAGTATGAGGTACTCCACATGTAAGTTCTGGGCCAATGAAAGAGCTGTCAGCTACTACTCTGCCTCTTCATTCACCATTACACCATGGTGTTCTGCAACCCGCAACAGAACTTTGTTGGTTGGCAAGACGACAGTGCCACCACTTACTACGAATTGTAGTTGTGGTTCGCCGGAGCGCGCAAATAATTTACCTAAATTTTACCCCATTGTGGGTGATTGGATGAAAGTCATGTAGTCTGTGACACCTCTGGTGAAGTGAGGAGTCCAACGAGCTGAGGTAGATCAAAATCGGATGAACCGTTAACAAGATATAATAGAACAAATATACATACGCCTAGGCGTATACAAATATATTTATATATACAAATATACAATATTCAAATATACAAATATACAAATATATTTACCTAGGCACTAGAAAAATAACACTCCTTTTATGGCAATCGTGTAACAAAATACATGTTCTATGTTTGGTTTAGTACTGTTCAGTTGTGTTTTTACTTGATTAGTAAAAGATTTGCTAACAAACAATTACTAATAAACAAAAAATACTGTACATAATTTAACAACTTTTACGTCCTTTGTCATATTGTTAATTTGTCAGTTGACGTCAGTCATGGAATAAAAAAAAGTATTTTTGTAAAAAAACAGTACTTTATTTAATGAAGCTTTGTTTAACTAAGTGAATTAGAAACATAAAATAAATGCATTAAAAAAAGCAGAACAGTCAAGTTTAAGTAACCAATTTTATGGTTCGAAAATCTGGTTCGAGGAAAACCGAAATATGAAGTATGAAGTAAAAAATATGAAGTAAAAAAATTTGATAACCTCAAATATTCTTATCAAATTAGGGCCTATGTGTGCCAGGATATGAGTTTTCGTCTGCAGTACCCCCGAAATATTTTGAAAACATTAATGTGAACAAACAGCAGAATTTTTCACGATAAGGGCCACACTGTATATACAAGAGTGTCTTACAAAACATAAATCACAGGGAAATAACATTCAAATTAAGTACATTGAGTTAATTTATTTTGGCTAAACAACTAATTTAATAACCTCAAATCAAATTTTAAATTTATTAACCTCAAATTATTTACAATTTTAAATTGAATTTGAAAATTAAAGAATTGTAGAGATTTTTTAGAATTACACTGGTATATACATTACAGGATTTACCTAAGTAGTCTCTTAGGGACTTGTTCAGTAGATCCTTCACACTTAAAGACATAGAATAGATCGGGAAAAGTGAGAAAAACCCTGATCAGTTTTGACATAGAAATATAAAGTAAAAAAATTTTTAATTTGATATTATTATAACCTGAGTTTCATAGCGACCAAAATCCAATTGACCATTAAGAAATTACGCAGAACCGTTGAAAAAACGCTTTCAAACGACACGTTTTTTTGAAATTAAATAGGTTTTTTACAGTTTTGGTTCTAAAACATTTCATTTTAAAACATCTCTTTTAAATAATTATTTATTATTGATTTCGTACACAAATATTTTTTTAAAGTGAACAATATATCATTAGGTAATTTCGGCCTTTTTGAAATTATTTTACATACTGAAAGTAACCAACTTTGAATAAACAATGTTCACTAATCACGCGACATCAATGCAGGTAAAATGAAAGAGAATTTTGTAACTTTAAAATTATGTGTGCAGGAAAGCCTATCGTCTTTCATGTAGTACAAATTAAAAATGTCTGCAATAATAAAACGTTCGCAGATGCTAAAATAATCCTGTCCGTTTTGGCGCGGTTAGCAGCTGCAATTGACTAGGGTTAACCCAAATTGTGGTATAAACAAACAAAGAAATATTTGTGTTTAGCCAACGTAAATTAACTCAATGTACTTAATTTTAATGTTATTTCCTTGTAATTTATGTTTTGTAAGAGACTCCAGTATACACAAATTGGCCCTCATCGTAAAAAATTCTGCTGTTTGTTCACATTAATGTTTTCAAAATATTTCAGGGGTACTGCAGAGGAAAACACATATGCTGGCAATTATAGGCCCTAATTATCTCCGTCACAGATAAAATACGAGGTGTGTTCAGAAAGTAACGAAAATTTTTAATTTTGCGGGCTTGGAGAATCCGATTGTTAAACATTTTTTTTTTTATTATATTGGTATACATTCCCTTGAAGTATGATAAAACTTTCAGCTGTTTTCATTGTTGACTTTGTCTGTGACAGCCACTAAGGTTAGACGTGTTTTTATGAGCTCGGCGATTTTCGTTTGTTAAAACAACGAATCAAAGAATCTGTATCAAATTTTGCGTAAAAATGGAATAAAGTGTAACAAACTGTGTGAAATGTTAACAAAGGCCTATGGTGAGTCCGCTATCAGTAAAGCAAGAGCTTACGAGTGGTATAAGCGTTTCCAAGAAGGTCGTGAAGACTGAAGATGACGAACGCCCTGGACGCCCCAGCACATCAACAACCGATGAAAACGTGGAAAAGTGAAAGAAATGGTTATGAACAATCGCCGAAACACAATTAGAGAGGTCGCTGATGATGTTGGCATATCGATTGGATCGTGTCATGACATTGTTTCCAATGTTTTGTGTATGAAACACGTGGCAGCAAAATTCATTCCAAAATTGTTGAATTTGAACAAAAACAGCGGCGAATGGAAGTTGCTCAGGAGTCACTAAATGAAATCAACGATGATGCAGAATTACTGAAACGTATTATAACAGATGACGAAACACGGGTTTAAGGATATGACGTCGAAACTAAGGCTCAAGTGGAGGCATTATGGCTCGCCAAGACCGAAAAAGGCTCTACAAGTGCGGTCGAACGTGAAGGTAATGCACTGTGTTCTTCGATATTAATGGTGCATCATGAATTCCTGCCACCAGGTGAAACGGTCAATAAGGAGTACTACCTACAAGTTCAATGCCGTTTGCGTGAAGCAATCCGAAAAAAAAACGCCCGGATCTGTTGGAAAACAATTCATGGCTTTTGCATCACGATAATGCACCAGCATGCTTCATTGCTTGTTCGTGAATTTTTGGCCAAAAACAGTACTGTAACGATGTCCCAGCCTCCATATTCGCCAGACATGGCTACGTGTGACTTTTTCCTATTTCCAGAAATAAAGAGAACCTTAAAGGGCCGTCTTTTTACAGCCATAGATGACATTAAAAGCGCATCGCTGAAAGAACTAAAGGCTACATCAGAGATTGACTTTGAGAAGTGTTTGGAGGATTGGAAGAAGCGCTGGCACAAGTGCATAATCTCAAATGGTGACTATTTTGAAGGTGACATCAATGTAGAAGAATAAATTAATATTTTGTTCAAAAAATTAAAATTCTCGTTACTTTCTGAACACACCCCGTACAAACCAGTTGTGTGCATTTATCGCCCTTCTACGTGGGCACACTGGTTGAAATAGTAGCACTGGTTCCTCATTTCAGCCTATACAGTAACACATTTTGAGAATAACAATTCTCGTTCTAAATCAGTTCTAAAAAGCCTAACTAAATCGAAATAATTTTAATTTTATTTTATCACATTCAAACTTTATAACCTACGTCCCTCCCAACATTATCGGATGTCTTCACCCATTTATTAGGGTCCAAGAAAACTAATCAAACAGTACAAATTCAAAGGTATTATATCGTAATTTCGGTCTATTTTTCTTTTTTTTTACTATTGTGCACACTTGGACTAATACATACGATGGGATTATTTTTAGCGTATGAAAATGCCAATTCCTGGCCGGGAATCGAATCCGGGTCCTCGGGGTCCCAGTACGCTATCAACTACTGGGCGCTATCACCGAGGCGGCTCTAGATTTCGATCTAAACATTACAACTCGGGGAGAACTTTGAAACCGAAAGCTATATTTTAGTGATAAACTCCGCTAAGCAAAATAATGATGTGCGCGGTACCTTTGCGAACAAAACTCCGTTTTCGAATTGTACTAAATATTTTAATTAAGCTTTACGTGATTTGATTCAACTGATATTCTTATGAGCCGCATTGAACACCGAGCTCCTGAAAAATCCAACAACTGTACAATTTCAATTAAATATTTGAACACAATTCTAAGAACACAGCTACGAATATCAACAGTACACAATCGTTCTTACATACTATTTAGTACAATTCAGTAATATAATTATAAATATTTTACTGAATTGTACTAAATATATAACTACGATCGTATACCGTTGTACTATTTTGATATTCTCGACTTGACTGTGTTCTAGGAATTGTACCAAATATTTAATTAAAACCGTACATCGTTAGATTCTCAAGGGCTCGGTGGTCAATGCGGCTAAAGCACCGGTCAGTCTGCTGCGTCAGAAGCCGCAGTTACTCACGTTGTTTTACCCTTATTAGCGTGTTAACGCTTATCCCTTGATCTCATTAATCTAATTGGTATAAAGTAAGGACGTTAAGACAAAAAAAGGAAAAAATCGTTCGATTCTATCAATATTCTTACTGACGACACAATTATAGGATTGTACTAATTAAGCCCTTGTTTTCACTTGAAAGCAAAGTCAATGGTGATGCAAATCAATTTAAAAAAACATACAAAAGCAATGGTAATAATCTACGAAACGTGATTTCTTAATACAGGTTTAACTAGTTTTTCTCAAATTTAAATATCAGATTATTAACAATCAGTTGAAACGATTTTGACAAAAATTATATTTTCCGTATTGCAGCTAAACCTAATTTTCAGTTGAAACGATTTTGACAAAAATTATATTTTCCGTATTGCAGCTAAACCTAATTTTGGAGCAACAAAACTAATTCACAAAACCAATTGGAAGACGTTTCGGGGATATGAATTTTATAATTACACCAAAACGTAGCTTTTTACCTAAGGCATACTGAAAAAAAACACACACACACACACACACACACACACACACACACACACACACACACACACAACACACACACACACACACACACACACACACACACACACACACACACACACACTTATGCATCCAGGGTTAGAAATGAAACACGGTATTGTCGGAATTTCTAAGACTATATTACAAAACTGTTTCTCTCTAGAACAGCGAGAAAGACAATATTTTATTGCCATCAACAAAAGCCAAGGAATTTATTGCTTTTATTGTTCCCTTAACAAGTTAACCTCGATTGAAACCACATACTATAACTACATATATTAAAAATAAATGTTAAACACAATCCTTTAACAATTTGTGAAAAAATACTTTTTGTATTGTCCGTCAGTTATATTTAAAAAAACGTGTACAAACATCGGTACTATCACAAACACATCGAAGTGTTCAACTGCTCAGTGTCTAGAACACTGAATATTCTAAAACACACGTTTTATGGATGTTTTTTTACTACAAAAATCCGCACACGTTTTTGCCGTGATGAAATTGACGAGATGTTTTCAAATTATTTTTGCAGAGATAATCCGAGCCGAATGTTTAATCACCGGCCGGCAAACAACACAATGGCCGCAAGCAGAGATAACGCACGGCCCAGCTGTTGGCTCTGCGGGCATTAATCTGTCTTCTCGTAAAAAAAAAAACATAACCTATAAAACAATCGTTTTACGAGCGTTCACGCTTAAATATATCAATTATCCGTGCGAGCAGATCGGCCCGTGAGCCGGTATTGATTTTGCACGTCCGAACGGGCAATAAAGCAATGATTACGGTAACACAAAAGACAAGAGGGTGCAGGGGATGAACCCGGCGGGGCTTACAATCTATTATCCCCGAACACAAAACCTTACTTATACTCTGCTGTACGTTAACAATGCTGTTAAAGTAAATCACAAGCGTGTATAATCTGTGCTCACAACCTCTTCCCTCGTCTAAACTTATGTCTTTGAACGCTACAGCGTGACTGCGATACTTTTGGCAACAAAATCGAAAAGAAAAGCTATTTATTTGCAGTAAAGTTTTGACACACAATTTAGTGTGAAATAACGTAAGTAAAGTTTTTAGGACAGAAGTACCATCGTCGTAGTCGCCTGCAAGAGTTATAACCAAAAACTTGCAATTTCTTCTTCTTGACGTTTCGACAAACAATTTAATAGGAAATTCCACAAGCTGAGATCTGCAGCTTACAACACCATATGTTTTCTCAGTTAAACACAAAGATTTGAACTTTTTAGGTTACTTTCTCCGAAAATATAATTTAAACACACATTTAACAAAAGAAAATGTTTCATTTTAAAGTGGCGAAATGTAATTTTGCAAACACAACGTACTGGCCGAACAAAATTTTAAAAAATATCTTATTTACAAAGTCTTTTTAAATTTTTTCAACAATTACGTTAAAATTACATTGACTTTTTTTAGTAAAATACTAAAGCTTCCCGCAGAATAATATTTGCAATTTAAAACAGCTGTATTGAAAATAACGTCCTTGAAAATAATTACATCATTGTTGTGTTTAGAAAAACGTTGCACTACATTCTGAGTTAATTAACAACCACTGAAATACACATCTGTGGCCGTAACAAGATGACGTCACCGCGCACATGGGAATGGCATGGTAAAAAAAATGATTTTTTAAGATTCTTTTTTGCAAAATGGATTCTTTTATTTGTAAGTCGCCGACTGATCATTTTTGGCAAATTCAAATACGTCATTATCACCGGAGAACCTTTTGACATACAAAGAAGAATAGCTTACACTCAAGTCCTACTGGAATACATGCTTCAGCAGTACGTATTGAACGGCACTGTATACAGAATGCAAATCAAAGTTATAAACAGATACATTGGAAGATGAAGTAACAGCTGGATCAACGAATAATTTAAGCGAGGACTGAAGAAGTTCAAGTGATGTATTCAAGACACAAAATAACAAATGTCCTTTCTTGTACTGACCAAGAAAATGTTTTTTAAAAAACGAAGAATTATTCGCCTTCAAGTTCAGGCCAAACGAAACTTGTGTACCCTCATGAATGACGTTTTAGGGTTACTATAATCACTGCTACGTTGTACATCTACTGTGCCCCTTTTTTATATTCCTTAAACGCTCAGTTACACCGCCTTCTCCAGTACTAGTCTCTTCATGAAGTCTAGGATTTGGAGAGGATTCAATGTGGGTGACTTCCCCACTTCTAACTGGTGACTTCCCAATTCATTATTGAGGTACTTGCAGATGCTTACTATGGTAATTTCCTTTCACTTTCTCCCCTTACTCTTGACCTTTATCGCTGAAGTTGTACCCCATTTAGCCAGCTGTTCGTAGTACGGTGAGCTCCCACTCATTCTATTTACATTCTTACTCATGCGAACATGAGTAGCTAGGGAAATCCGCATACAAAAAGACGTGCATGCATGGATACACTGGAGGTTGCTACGTCTCCCAGGGCTCCGTTTGATACACTAGGCCGGTGTCATACACTCCATCAGCACGGTTCGACTTGCACTTCAGAGTTAACCAAGCTATGTAGAGTAGTAAATGTGTGTATGAGTGTCCTGAGTAGATGAATGAGAGTAGCAGGCTATGAGCGAGGTACCAAACCCATCAGCTGTTCATTTCAGCTGCTTCCGACGGCTAACCATGCACAGAATAATGCTAAAATATTTACTACAAGTTGACGACACCAAACTATACCAGAAACAACGGAATATGACTTTTTTGTACAATATACAAGTAATTATCCAACAACTTGAAAGCTATTTCCAATTTCCTTTATTGTCTGAAAGCAGGATATTGAGAAAGGCAAAGCGACAGAGATAAATAACGTTTAATTAAATATTCTTAACAGCAGACTACAAGGAACGTAGATTAACTTTGAACAATAGCAGAACAACAGTTAAAAACTGCAGGCAGTAACTGCCGGAGATAGAGTCAAGGCTAATTGAATAATAGTCACCATAATTCATCGCATTCTACTCGATTTAACCAGTACAACGAAGAGAGATCCTTCCTTTACATACAAAGTACTGCAGCCTGTCTTAATGTTTTTGCATCTACAGCATTTTGCATTCAAACATTTTCTGAATGATTAGAATTGAAAGTATTTGAATTGTAATTTAGTTACCGATGGTTTTGTTTTATAAAGTACATACGAGGTGTATTCTGAAAGTAACGAGAATTTCGATTTTTTGAATAAAATATTTATTTATTCTTCTACATTGATGTTGTCACATTCAAAATAGTCCCCATTGGAGATTATGCACTTGTGCCAGCGCTTCTTCCAATCTTCAAAACACTTCTCAAACTCGATCTTTGAGATAGCCCTTAGTTCTTTCAGCGATGCGCTTTTAATGTCATCTACGGCTGTAAAACGACGGCTCTTTAAGGTTCTCTTTATTTTTGCAAATAGGAAAAAGTCACACGGAGCCATGTCTGGCGAATATTACAGTACTTTTTTGGCTGGTACATCATTACAGTACTGTTTTGGACCAAAAAAGCACAAACAAGCGATGAAGTGTGAGCTGGTGCATTATCGTGGTGCAAAAGCCATGAATTGTTTTTCCACAGATCCGGGCGTTTTTTTCGGATTGCTTCACACAAACGGCGTTGAACTTGTAGGTAGTACTCCTTATTGACCGTTTCACCTGGTGGCAGGAATTCATCATGCCATTAATATCGAAGAACACAGTGAGCTTAACCTTCACTTTCCACCTCACTTGTCGAGCCTTTTTCGGTCTTGGCAAGCCAGAATGCCTCCACTTCGATGATTGAGCCTTAGTTTCGACGTTATATCCGTAAACCCATGTTTCGTCACCTGTTATAGTACGTTTTAGTAATTCTGCATCGTCTCTGACTTAATTTAGTGACTCCTGAGCAATTTTCATTCGCCGCTGTTTTTGTTCAAAATTCAACAATTTTGGAACGAATTTTGCTGCCACGCGTTTCATACATAAAACATTGGAAACAATGTCATGACATGATCCAATAGATATGCCAACATCATCAGCGACCTCTCTAATTGTGATTCGGCGATTGTTCATAACTATTTCTTTCATTTTTTCCACGTTTTCATCGGTTGTTGATGTACTGGGGCGTCCAGGGTGTTCATCATCTTCAACGTCTTCATGGTCTTCTTGGAAACGCTTATACCACTCGTAAACTCTTGCTTCACTCATAGCAGACTCACTATAGGCCTTTGTTAACATTTCACACTCTTTGTTACTCTTTATTCCATTTTTTACGCAAAATTTCATACAAATTCTTTGATCCATTTCTATTAACAAACGAAAATCGCCTAACTCATAAAAACACGTCTAACCTTATTGGCTGACACAGACAAAGTCAACAATGAAAACAGCTGAAAGTTTTATCATACTTCAAGGGCATGTATACCAACATAATAAAAAAAAGTTTGACAATCGGACTCTCCAAGCCCGTGAAATTTAAAAATTCTCGTTACTTTCTGAACACACCTAGTATATATGATAGGCCTACTTTTTAACGACCTCTCAAAAAATGGTGTAGAAGTGATCAGATTCTGCGCACAATTCAAGGTCGCGATCTGATGCCCCTTTCACTATCTCATTTTCCAATGGAAATTTCCACCACAACAGACAATCACGAAGACAATGCGCAGTGTGATTGACTTAATGTCACCGCCGCGCCGCAGTATTGCTGTGCACAGCAAAGGAGAGGAAGTGGGCTATTTGTAGTGATGTGAAGTGACGCAATCAGACAAATTGGCACACATGTCGAGTTTCGCAGCTCCTTCACTTCACACTACAGTCACACTTGGTCAACAAACTCTTTCATTGAGTCTAACGGCGTTGGTCACAGACGATAACAGACGGCTAAGCAAGCAGTACAGATTGGAAAAATACAAATGAGGCGTTTTTAATATAACAGTTACGAATTGTATGTTAACTAGTATAGGCTATTTCAAAGAACAGCAAAGCTCTTCCACTTTCATACGCTATAAATCATCCTATCGTCTGCATTAGCCCAAGTGTGTACAATAGTCGGACGTTAAAAACCAAAAAAAAAAAAAAAAAAAAAAAAAAAAAAAACGGTAACTGCTATATTTATCAAAAAATGTTAGAAGAGGTCAAAATTATGACGTTTAACCAATTTTACAGGAAATAACCAGCAACTACAGTCTCAACGTTGAAACACAGTCCGCCATTTTGGAACGCAAATTGATGGGAAAAAAATCTTACAAATAAGATTTTCAGGCTTTACACAAGGTACTAAATTTTAAAACAATCGGTCAATGCGTTTGATTAAAATTGCGTAAACTCGTCATCGTTAAATCAGATGCCGCCAACGGATGTACGAGTAATTAAAAAAGAATATTATGCATACATCAATTGGACATTATACACGATATCTTTGTACCGAATTTCAAAGCAATCGGTCAATGCGTCACAAAACAAACGGTCAATGCGTCTGGCTAAAACTGCGTCACAAAACAAAAGGTCAATGCGTCTGGCTAAAACTGCGTCACAAAACAAACGGTCAATGCGTCTGGCTAAAACTGCGTCACAAAACAAACGGTCAATGCGTCTGGCTAAAACTGCGTTACAAAACAAACGGTCAATGCGTCTGGCTAAAACTGCGTCACAAAACAAACGGTCAATGCGTCTGGCTAAAACTGCGTTACAAAACAAACGGTTAATGCGTCTGGATAAAACCGCGTCACAAAACAAACGGTCAATGCATCTGGTTAAAACTGCGTCACAAAACAATCGGCCAATGCGTCTGGCTAACACTGCGTCACAAACAAACGGCCAATGCGTCTGGCTAACACTGCGTCGCAAAACAAACGGCCAATGCGTCTGGCTAAAACTGCGTCACAAAACAAACGGCCAATGCGTCTGGCTAAAACTGCGTTACAAAACAAACGGTCAATGCGTCTGGCTAAAACTGCGTCACAAAACAAACGGTCAATGCGTCTGTCTAAAACTGCGTCACAAAACAAACGGCCAATGCGTCTGGCTAAAACTGCGTCACAAAACAAACGGTCAATGCGTCTGGCTAAAACTGCGTCACAAAACAAACGGTCAATGCGTCTGGCTAAAACTGCGTCACAAAACAATCGGTCAATGCTTCTGGCTAAAACTGCGTCACAAAACAAACTGCAAATGCGTCTGGCTAAAACTGCGTCACAAAACAAACGGCCAATGCGTCTGGCTAACACTGCGTCACAAAACAAACGGCCAATGCGTCTGGCTAAAACTGCGTCACAAAACAAACTGCAAATGCGTCTGGCTAAAACTGCGTCACAAAACAAACGGTCAATGCGTCTGGCTAAAACTGCGTCACAAAACAAACGGTCAATGCGTCTGGCTAAAACTGCGTCACAAAACAATCGGTCAATGCTTCTGGCTAAAACTGCGTCACAAAACAAACTGCAAATGCGTCTGGCTAAAACTGCGTCACAAAACAAACGGCCAATGCGTCTGGCTAACACTGCGTCACAAAACAAACGGCCAATGCGTCTGGCTAAAACTGCGTCACAAAACAAACGGCCAATGCGTCTGGCTAAAACTGCGTCACAAAACAAACGGCCAATTCGTCTGGCTAAAACTGCGTCACAAAACAAACGGCCAATGCGTCTGGCTAAAACTGCGTCACAAAACAAACGGTCAATGCGTCTGGCTAAAACTGCCTCACAAAACAAACGGTCAATGCGTCTGGCTAACTGCGTCACAAAACAAACGGCCAATGCGTCTGGCTAAAACTGCGTCACAAAACAAACGGTCAATGCGTTTGGCTAAAACTGTGTCACAAAACAAACGGTCAATTCGTTTGGCTAAAACTGCGTCACAAAACAAACGGCTAATGAGTCTGGCTAAAACTGTGTCACAAAACAAACGGTCAATGCGTTTGGCTAAAACTGTGTCACAAAACAAACGGTCAATTCGTTTGGCTAAAACTGCGTACACAAGTTATTGTAAATGAAACGCCGCTCTCTTGAAACGGAAGTGAATAAGAAAAATCTTACACACAGTCGTTCGGGCTTTACACAAGGTGTCTCTGTACCAAATTTCAAAACATCAGTCAACGCGTCTAGCCAGAACTACGTCACAAAACAAACGGTTAATGCGTCTGGCTAAAACTGGTACACTCGTTATTGTAAATGAGACGCCGCTTTCTTGAAACGGAAGTGAATAGGAAAAAATTTTACACAGTCGTTCTGGCTTTACACAAGGTGTCTCTGTACCAAATTTCAAAACATCGGTCAACGCGTCTGGCCTGAACTACATCACAAAACAAACGGTCAATGCGTCTGGCTAAAACTGGTACACTCGTTATTGTAAATGAGAGGCCGTTTTCTTGAAACGGAAGTGAATAGGAAAAATCTTACACACAGTCTTTCGGTCTTTACACAAGGTATATCTGCACCAAATTTCAAAACATCGGTCAACGCGTCTGGCCAGAACTGCGTCACAAAACGGTCAATGCGTCTGGCTAAAACTGCGTACACTCGTTATTGTAAATGAAACGCCGCTCTCTTGAAACGGAAGTGAATCGCTTCTGATCGGCTCTTCAAAATCATACGTTTTCGTTCGCTTCTGAATGGCTCCTTTCAAACTTTCTCTTCAACGGTCGTCCCTCCAGTTAATTTTTGAAAGATATCTATTGGTTACCTGTTAATATTGGTGACCAGTATATAAATAGTTTTTGAAGATGGAGGTTCTCCGAAACGCGTCAACGAAAGTAGAATTGACGAAGCTAGAGAAGGCAGATCATTATACTGAACATAGTGACAATAATCCTAGCATAAAAGAAAAAGAATATAAAAAGAATTCCAAATTTGGGATTTTGAGATCACTTTTCTGGTGCGTGATCTATTTAAACAGTTTCAAAATAACAACCATTCCAAATCTTTAAAAATATTTTTTTATTTTAGGGCTACACTTCGTTAAAAATTTGCTTTCACCATTGTGATTAGCTTTAAAATCTGCCCCAGTTAACGTTTTAAAATTCTATTGAAAATCTGAAAAACGAACCCGACTGTGGTCACACAATTCTATTTCGTATTTTCAATGTAATTTGAAATTTGAAAATGCACTGATGCTGATTGTGGCGATGGAATCAAATTTTCAAAAAGTATAAACAAATATGGAAGAAATGCACTTTTACCGCAGCTGCGTGCAAAGTTTATTATGTGTCCCAAGATGTTCTACTCCACTGGTGACGCATAATCTTTAATCTAAACAGCAGTACTTTCATTTACATAATGCAGCTGAACCTGTATTGTTTTGCCAGGTAGAAAAGCTCTTTTATAGACTTAAATCTCAGGTTGTTGTGAAGGTCTCAGGCCTTGTCAATATAAATCTCACCTAGAAGTACGGAGGATAACATCTGCATCTGTTGAACTTGGACCATTGTGAGTGGTCAGGTAGCTACAACCTTCCTTCCCCTATTCTGTTCTATCCATCTAAAGGCAACCAAATTGGCACCTGAGCACACTAAGGAACCGGTCCTTTCTTTGTAGTCTACTCACTATAAAGTTTCAAAAAACGAAACTTTAAGAGATGTTCTTATCTAAACACGTGTCTGTCTTCGATTATCCGAAGTACCTAATGGATAATCCGAAATCGGAAAAATTTTGATTTGATAAAAAAATAAATGTTTACATTTATCAATTTGTAAGCAATTATTAATTCAGACTTTGACATACTATTTCTTAAAATGGTTAATTATTAATGTAATTGTTCTAATAATTAGGACCAATAATCCAATTTTTCTTTTTAAGCTTAACGAAATGTCGACTTTATCTGTTCTAATAATTAGGACCAATAATCCGAATTTTCTTTTTAAGGTTAACGAAATGTCGACTTTATCTGTTCTAATAATTAGGACCAATATCCAAATTTTCTTTTTAAGGTTAACGAAATGTCGACTTTATCTGTTCTAATAATTAGGACCAATATCCAAATTTTCTTTTTAAGGTTAACGAAATGTCGACTTTATATGTTCTAATAATTAGGACCAATAATCCGAATTTTCTTTTTAAGGTTAACGAAATGTCGACTTTATCTGTTCTAATAATTAGGACCAATAATCCAAATTTTCTTTTCAAGGTTAACGAAATGTCGACTTTATCTGTTCTAATAATTAGGACCAATATCCAGATTTTCTTTTTAAGGTTAACGAAATGTCGACATTATATTTTCTAATAATTAGGACCAATAATCCAAATTTTCTTTTCAAGGTTAACCAAATGTCGATTTTATATGTTCTAATAATTAGGACCAATAATTCAAATTTTCTTTTTAAGGTTACGAAATGTCGACTTTATATGTTCTAATAATTAGGACCAATATCCAAATTTTCTTTTTAAGATTAACGAAATGTCGACTTTATCTGTTCTAATAATTAGGACCAATAATCCAAATTTCTTTTCAAGGTTAACGAAATGTCGACTTTAGAATTTTAAAGAAGGAAATACTTTTTATAGTCTCAACAATAACAGAATATTATTGGATATTCCGTAAAAAGATTCTTCAAAACATCAAATTTCTTTGCTCGGTTCGGGATTAGAAGACGAAGAAAATAAGATCAGTAACTTTCTTCAAATATTTTTCTCCTAAGAAATTCTGTACTTTTATAATCGCTTTTAAACTTTTTAGTTCTTAAAGTAAGACATTGTTTTAGAAAAATATAAAACCAAAATCTAGAAAATCCCTTAAACATACTTAACATAAATCTCAAATAAAAAAAAAAGGTAAAATAGAACATCAGTTTTTGTCGTCAAACTGGTTTCGAATTGTGACAATATCTTGCGTGTTGTTTATCTACCAAAATCCTTCAGACAGTGGTCCCGTTGGAGATCATTATTACGGATACACCATGGCGCATTATAGTTCGCAGATCTCCATCAGGACTTAACGTTGTCTCGGAAGAAATGAAAAAATGTGCTCGACGTCACGAAAAACGGCCCAAATATGTTAACGAGGAGGCGTTTAGGCTGTTCGAAGAATTATACAGACGACTCAAGAGGAATAACCTTTAACTCGCAGTTTAGGAGCGCCTATGGGTTAACCTGGACTATATTTATTTTACTTGTTCAGTGTAAACTGATTGCTAGTTTTGTAACTAGCCGCCTCGGTGGTCTAGTTGGTAGCGTACTGGGCTTTCATCCCGAGGACCCGGGTTCGATTCCCGGTCAGGGCTTGGCATTTTTATACGCTATAAATCATCCCATCGTCTGCATTAGCCCAAAGTGCACAATAGTCGGACGTTAAACACACAAAAAAAACTCTAATAAAAAAAGGTAAATAGAACATCAGTTTTTGTCAAGTCAAACTGGTGTGAAATTGTGATATCTTGCATGTTGTTTATCTACCAAAATCCTTCAGAGACAGTGGTCCCGTTGGAGATCATTATTACGGATACACCATGGCGCATTATAGTTCACTGTTCTCCATCAGGACTTTACGTTGTCTCTGAAGAAATGGAAAAAATGTGCTCAAAGTCATGAAAACAACTGAAATATGTTAACGAGAAGGCGTTTAGGCTGTTCGAAGAATTACACAGACGACTCAAGAGGAATAACCTTTAACTCGCAGTTTAGGAGCGCCTATGGGTTATCCTGGACTATATTTATTTTACTTGTTCAGTGTAAACTGATTGCTAGTTTTGTAACTAGCCGCCTCGGTGGCCTAGTTGATAGCGTACTGGGCTTTCACCCCGAGGACCCGGGTTCGATTCCCGGTCAGGGCTTGGCATTTTCATACGCTATAAATCATCCCATCGTCTGCATTAGCCCAAGTGTGCACAATAGTCGGACGTTAAACACAAAAAAAGTTTTGTAACTAGTTCAGTAAAAATAAAATCTATCAAAATCAATTCAACATTTTTAAAATGGCGGGAATTAGGTGTTAAAAATTCGTCAGATCTTCCTTGAAAATCTGATATCACCATCGTAATCAGCGTTGCATAACGAACAATTATCAAAATTAATTAAAATCATAAACACAAACCTGGCTACGGTTATGTTCACTTCCGCTTTGTAATGACACGTGAACATTAAAAATGCTAATATATGCATATTTTAACGCTGATAACTGAGAAATTTCGTAAAAATAACAAAGGGTTTAGATTCATAATTTTGTTGTAAAATACATTATATCGAAATGTTAATTTAAGCAGGTCCGTAATTGTTATTTAATGTTGTTAGTTTTAGAAAATCCGCGTCATATCGTACAGCCAGCTCGTACCGACTTTCCTAGAGACCTTTATCTAAGGTAGGCTATAATGTGGTGCTTTTTTTTAAACTGAACTCAAACCCTTCAATTAAACGTACAATCAAAAAACACAACACCAACTCAAAAATTTTGGTAACAATTTCATTCCGTAACAATGAATTTACGTTTATACAAGAACTCAATAATCAAAATGTTTTCTGAATTTCAATTGTTAAAAGTATTAACAGGCTTACATAAATAACTAATAGTTTATATGTTATAAAAAAAAGCAAAGTTAAGGAGCATCCATTGAACGCAAGTAGGACAGTTAAGTTAACGTATTTGCAGTGCACTTAAAAATGGCCGTTCCACTGTAATTAAACCAATAATAAACACCAGACCAATGGATGCTTTTACTGCATTTACACATCAAATTGAAACGAATCCAGTGAACGGGTGAGTAATGGATGGAGACGCTGCAGGAAGAAGGAAACGGCTGACCACGATGTCGAGTGATGAATTGACCGCACTCAAACCAGTGACCCGAATCCGATTCCTGTTGGTCTTTGCCTTGCCTCAGCAAAACCCAACCAGTAAATCTACCAAAAGTTTATTCTGTTTGTGTATTTATTGAAGAGGAAATTTTGAACCTGAACAAAAGAAATGTGTGCAATTACAATAATTAACGACAAGATTAATCAGTGTTTGAGATTGTGGGGTTTTGGTGGTTCTTTTATTGTATGTAGGCCTATTCGGTAGTAATGAAATAACTGTAAGATAAACTTAAAGTAAAATGTTACTATCCTTTCCTAAAATCGTGAACTTTACACATTGTATTAAGTTAGTCACAATATTATTTTTCAATTCCTACTATTAGTTCAGATTCTCCCTCTAATCAGTTTAACCGTTTCAAAAAATGGCGGCCATTTAAAATATTTAAAAAAAATCATAACTTTCTGTCTTACAATTTTTGTGAAAATCTAATTTCACGTTGTAATCACTGTTAAAATCCGCAACAATTAGCATTTTCAATGTAATTTGAAAATTTAAAATTCTAAATATGCAGGCTTTATTTTTTTTTAATTTTTTTTTTTAACGTCAGACTATTGTGCACACTTGGGCTAAAACCCTGGCCGGGAATCGAACCCGAGTCCTCGGGGTGAAAGCCTAGTACGCTATCCACTAGGCCACCGAGGCGGCTATACGCAGACTTTAATGCAGTTTATGAAGGTGAAATCAGATTTTTAACAAAAAGAAATACAAAATTTTATCACTGTTAAAAATCGCTTTTGTCCAGTGATGTGTGATGTGATTTATCTAGTAACAGTAATTTTATGTTACCAAGCTTATTTAAAGTGGTTCCTCATGGAAATTTGTTCTCAGGTAAGGTCTATCGTGACCTGGACCCACGACCAGCGAATTGTTCATAACGAATTATATGATCCTAACCTTACTTGGGAGCCTATTACACTATCAAAGATATTTGTCAAAACGTTGACCAAATATTCGCATATTTGTCAAAGCTGTATTAAAGAAATTAAACATATTATACTTGTCACATTTCTTTAATCAGCTGGGTTTTTAACACGATATTTTTTGAGGTTATGTTTCCGCGTATCGCACTAATAATTCCAGCTTGCTCACTTTGCCATTAATTATTTAGCTACAATACGTGAAAGTCAGTATACAGCAAGCAACGTTTACATTGTATAAGGCTAGGCGGCCGCCAAATGTGGAGCGGAGATACGCTGAGCGGAGTGGCCTAGTGGATAGCGTACTAGGCTTTCATCCCGAGGACCCGGGTTCGATTCCCGGCCAGGGCTTGGCATTTTCATACGCTATAAATCATCCCATCGTCTGCATTAGCACAAGTGTGCACAATAGTCAAACGTTAAAAAAAAAAATCAAAACCGAACCTATTGATTTAATGTAAGTGTATCTACTAAAAGCGAAGCGGAGCTATACGACGCTGATTCACTCCACTCAGCTTAGTTTCGTTTTCAGTGGCCGCACTTATATTAAAATAAAAGAATGCGTAGTCAGCTCCGCTCAGCGTAACTCAGCTGCATATTTGGCGGAAAATCTCACTCCAGAATTTTAGGGCTGTCAGTTGGAGAAACTCTGAGGGCAGTTAAGGTAGTAATTGTACCGACTGGAAAAAGTGGTTCTATCTCAAGAACAGGCAGAGTTGATCCAGCAGATAATTCTGGGTGAGATACTATCCGTTGAAAATGATAGCTCTGCCTCCAGGTTCCTTAATTCTCTTTATGAGAATGGAACTTTCCGTATCACCTACGTGGATGACAGAGCCAAAGCCAAAACAGTGGCTTGGGAGTAAAATCCCTGTAGCTTTGAAGGAGGGTCTAGTGCTAAGGGTGGCTTTGATCAGGTTTGGTTACCGAATCACCTGAGTAAACTTCCAACAAGCCAATTGCTAAGGATGATGAGAGCCCAAATGTAGTACTAAAGATTGGAGGATCTTTGATCGAAAAGCGGCAGAACTGGGGATGATTCTGGTGATGAACTAGGAATCGCTGAAGACAATGAAGGTATTCTAAGGAGGATGATAGTAGTTCAAGTCAACCTCAATAGCAGTAAGGCGGCAACTACTGTCCTATCGAGGCTGCTTGAGAAGGAAGAAATCGACGGCAGGCAAAGGTAGAGGGACTGTACAGACGTTTGTACTGAGCTACGAGTGTGATCAAGAAGCAGAAAGGTTGTACTGACCTCTACATACGTCCCACACGAGAATACGGACAGCTTTAGCAGGATAAGCTAGTCAGTGGATTGTTGGGACTTACCCAAACACCAAACTACTGAACGAGTACTCACGAGGTTTAGTTAATTGCACAATAACTAAACGGACCGTTGATCACAGTACGAGTATAATCTAATCCTCTAGTTATCTAACCATACGAGGTGTGGCTATTAAATAACGAGACTGACGCTGCGGCGAAACAAGTGCGCATGCGCCAATTGCCATTGACCGACAGTTGTTTAGTGTGAAGCTTTCTCTTCAGAATGCAGTTAGTCTCGTTTCTGTAACCAACACCGTTTAGTCATAACCTTCATTTACGTTAGTGTTGTTATTTTGTTTTGCCGGAAAAAATGGTTAGTGTAATAATAAAGCAACTAATTGTTAAATTTCACTTCAAACTTGAAAAAACCGCTACTGAAACTTATAATTTACTGAAATAAGTGTATGGCAGTGAATGTTTATCGTGGGCACGTGTTTTTGAATGGTTTAAGCGTTTTCAAGATGGCCGACAAGACGTTGAAGATGATTCGCGGCCAGGTCGCACTTCAACGTCAAAAACGGATGAAAATATCGAAAAAGTTGCTAATTTGATTCGGTCTGACCGTCGATTAAGTATTCGTGCAATTGGTGAAACTGTAGGCATTGATAACGAATGTGTACGGCAAATTTTACGTGACAATTTGAACATGCGAAAAGTGTGCGCCAAAAATTCTCACGTTTGAACAACAAGCAGCTCGCAAAAATGTTTGTACTGACACTTTGGATGCCATTGAAAATGACCCAAAATTTATTGGAAAGGATAATAACACGTGATGAATCGTGGTTTTTTACGTATGATCCGGAAATAAAGTTCCAATCCATGCACTGGAAGACCTCAACTTCACCGAGAGCCAAAAAAGCAAGAATCAGCAAGCAAAATTTAAAGCAATGATGATTGTTTTTTTCGATATTCATGGGATTGTGTACCTGGCCAAGTACAGCATCCCAGTGTTAGAACATCCACCTTACACACCAGACCTTGCACCATGAAACTTCTATCTGTTTCCTAAGGTGAAATCTGCATTAAAAGGGACGAGATTTGAGTCCGTGGAAGCTGTAAAAGTGAAAACGGCAAGAATCCTGAAGGAGTTGACAGAAGATGACTTCCAGGACTGTTTCCAACAGTGGAAAATTCGCATGGAGCGTTGTAGGAATAGAGAAGGGGTGTATATTAAAGGTGATAATAAGTAATTATGTATAAAATGAAAATAAATGTTTTTACATCAGTCTCGTTATTTAATAGCCACACCTCTTAGTCTTACTATTCGTAAGCATTTTCCTTGCCGCTAACTCTGACGTAAAGACTGAACTAGAAAAAAATAGATGCAAGGCTACTTATATAAATTTCTGTAATTTTTAAAATTAAAAATACTGCGTGCTCTTTAGTGTGGCGTGATGAAATACGACTGAGCACGCCACGCCTCCTTCCACTGCCTTCTGAACTATTAGTTTTTTCAATTCTATATACACGCTGATGCATTTACTGTCACTGACACTCACCCACCAATGATTGATTACACTAGTTTTTATCTTAGAATTTATTAGACTGAGTTAAACACGGGTGGCTGTTGAATTAATGGAGAGGATATTGCTTTCGATCAATCACAAAACTGTACAAAATAAAAACTTAATAAATAAAAGTAATTTTTCCGTAAAACCTCGTGCGCTGTTGGATTAGTTCGTCAAATTTTAAAATTAATTTGTAACAACGGTCGATAGATTTTATCTGTGCGAAGATATTAATTACTATTGTTACATAACTAATCTGTAGTGTGCAGTGCAAGAGAGAGAGAGAGAGAGACGCGGTTAATTAGTCTGTTACCAGCTCAGGGATTACCGTATTGTATAGGGTGGTCCACGGGAAACGGACGTTTCTGAATCGCGTTGTACTCGACGACTGGTTTAGGGTGAGACCCGCCGTGTACATCACTCAACTGCCCATTTCATGCCATTTAGTAGCCAATATGCCACTGTGGATGAAAGATCATCGCGTGTTTGCGTGCGATACTTTGTAAAAAGTGATGAGTCCGTGGTTGAAACTCAACGATACTTTAGGCGTCACTTTCATATCCGTCATGGTGAAATATCGAATCGCAATACCATTTTAAGGTGGGTGAATGCATTTAGACCTAAGGGATTTGTTATGAAAACAAAGCCACCTCACCTGGCCCCACTTACTCTGGATAGAGTGAGAGAGGTAATTCAGCGCCGTCCCGGCCGTTCTGCTAGGCGTCACGCTACGGAACTTTGACTGAGTAAGAGCACTGTAAAGAGCACTTTGGAAAATCCTCACGTGCTACAGCAGAGACCATTGCACAGTCCAAAAGTAACCGTTTGGTGCTCTGTAGAAAAGAAAACGAATTTTTGGACCGTTTCTCTTTGAAGAGAATGAAATTACTGAGACTGTGATTTCTAATGGATACGTGAATATGATAAGACATTTTGAGCCCAGAACTTGAAAGATGAGAAATCAACATGGATCACGTATGGTTCCAGCAAGACCATACTGCTCATACGGCCCGAGTTTCTATGCCTGCAGTTCGAGCGTTGTTCCCTGAGCGAGTGATCCACGGTTTGGTGATGCTGCGTGGCCTCCACGCTCACCCGACCTATCCATGTGTGATTTCTTCCTGTTGGGTTACCTTAAAGTACATGTTACCAAGAAAAACCACGTACTCTGAAAAAATTGAAGGCAGCAATAAGAAACCAGACTGAGCTAATCAACGAACAATTATTGGGCAGAATGGAAGCAAATTTTCGAGAAAGACTGGAGATGTGTGTTCGTCACAACGGCCGTCATTTGGGTGATGTAAGTTTTAAGAATTGAAGTAATGTAATTTTTCTTTTAAATGGCATAACTTTATCTTCATTTCTGCATAAATAAAATTATCTGTTTAAAACTAACGGAGCAGTGATTTTTTCAAAACCAACCGTTTCCCGTGGACCATCCTGTATTATTGTAGGCGTAGACGATGAAAGAATGAAAACACAACATTTTAAAATTATCACAAACAGGACATGCTTAATAATCTACTGATAAATAGGTCATGAATAATTTACAAAGTTAACAGAATGTCTTTGATTACTTTTAGAGAATTTTCAATGAAAATAGTCTATGGAGTTTCACGACTTGGAAAGAGATACCGACTTTTTTTTAACCTTTCTCTTTTTGAGGAGTCGCTAAAAATTGAAATTTATACAGCCTATACCTTCGCGCACAGCTCGTGTGTGTGTGTGTGTGTGTGTGTGTGTGTGTGTGTGTGTGTGTGTGTGTGTGTGTGTGTGTGTGTGTGTGTGTGTGTGTGTGTGTGTGTGTGTGTGTGTGTGTGTGTGTGTGTGTGTGTGTGTGTGTGTGTGTGTGTGTGTGTGTGTGTGTGTGTGTGTGTGTGTGTGTGTGTGTGTGTGTGTGTGTGTGTGTGTGTGTGTGTGTGTGTGTGTGTGTGTGTGTGTGTGTGTGTGTGTGTGTGTGTGTGTGTGTGTGTGTGTGTGTGTGTGTGTGTGTGTGTGTGTGTGTGTGTGTGTGTGTGTGTGTGTGTGTGTGTGTGTGTGTGTGTGTGTGTGTGTGTGTGTGTGTGTGTGTGTGTGTGTGTGTGTGTGTGTGTGTGTGTGTGTGTGTGTGTGTGTGTGTGTGTGTGTGTGTGTGTGTGTGTGTGTGTGTGTGTGTGTGTGTGTGTGTGTGTGTGTGTGTGTGTGTGTGTGTGTGTGTGTGTGTGTGTGTGTGTGTGTGTGTGTGTGTGTGTGTGTGTGTGTGTGTGTGTGTGTGTGTGTGTGTGTGTGTGTGTGTGTGTGTGTGTGTGTGTGTGTGTGTGTGTGTGTGTGTGTGTGTGTGTGTGTGTGTGTGTGTGTGTGTGTGTGTGTGTGTGTGTGTGTGTGTGTGTGTGTGTGTGTGTGTGTGTGTGTGTGTGTGTGTGTGTGTGTGTGTGTGTGTGTGTGTGTGTGTGTGTGTGTGTGTGTGTGTGTGTGTGTGTGTGTGTGTGTGTGTGTGTGTGTGTGTGTGTGTGTGTGTGTGTGTGTGTGTGTGTGTGTGTGTGTGTGTGTGTGTGTGTGTGTGTGTGTGTGTGTGTGTGTGTGTGTGTGTGTGTGTGTGTGTGTGTGTGTGTGTGTGTGTGTGTGTGTGTGTGTGTGTGTGTGTGTGTGTGTGTGTGTGTGTGTGTGTGTGTGTGTGTGTGTGTGTGTGTGTGTGTGTGTGTGTGTGTGTGTGTGTGTGTGTGTGTGTGTGTGTGTGTGTGTGTGTGTGTGTGTGTGTGTGTGTGTGTGTGTGTGTGTGTGTGTGTGTGTGTGTGTGTGTGTGTGTGTGTGTGTGTGTGTGTGTGTGTGTGTGTGTGTGTGTGTGTGTGTGTGTGTGTGTGTGTGTGTGTGTGTGTGTGTGTGTGTGTGTGTGTGTGTGTGTGTGTGTGTGTGTGTGTGTGTGTGTGTGTGTGTGTGTGTGTGTGTGTGTGTGTGTGTGTGTGTGTGTGTGTGTGTGTGTGTGTGTGTGTGTGTGTGTGTGTGTGTGTGTGTGTGTGTGTGTGTGTGTGTGTGTGTGTGTGTGTGTGTGTGTGTGTGTGTGTGTGTGTGTGTGTGTGTGTGTGTGTGTGTGTGTGTGTGTGTGTGTGTGTGTGTGTGTGTGTGTGTGTGTGTGTGTGTGTGTGTGTGTGTGTGTGTGTGTGTGTGTGTGTGTGTGTGTGTGTGTGTGTGTGTGTGTGTGTGTGTGTGTGTGTGTGTGTGTGTGTGTGTGTGTGTGTGTGTGTGTGTGTGTGTGTGTGTGTGTGTGTGTGTGTGTGTGTGTGTGTGTGTGTGTGTGTGTGTGTGTGTGTGTGTGTGTGTGTGTGTGTGTGTGTGTGTGTGTGTGTGTGTGTGTGTGTGTGTGTGTGTGTGTGTGTGTGTGTGTGTGTGTGTGTGTGTGTGTGTGTGTGTGTGTGTGTGTGTGTGTGTGTGTGTGTGTGTGTGTGTGTGTGTGTGTGTGTGTGTGTGTGTGTGTGTGTGTGTGTGTGTGTGTGTGTGTGTGTGTGTGTGTGTGTGTGTGTGTGTGTGTGTGTGTGTGTGTGTGTGTGTGTGTGTGTGTGTGTGTGTGTGTGTGTGTGTGTGTGTGTGTGTGTGTGTGTGTGTGTGTGTGTGTGTGTGTGTGTGTGTGTGTGTGTGTGTGTGTGTGTGTGTGTGTGTGTGTGTGTGTGTGTGTGTGTGTGTGTGTGTGTGTGTGTGTGTGTGTGTGTGTGTGTGTGTGTGTGTGTGTGTGTGTGTGTGTGTGTGTGTGTGTGTGTGTGTGTGTGTGTGTGTGTGTGTGTGTGTGTGTGTGTGTGTGTGTGTGTGTGTGTGTGTGTGTGTGTGTGTGTGTGTGTGTGTGTGTGTGTGTGTGTGTGTGTGTGTATAAGGTACGAAGGTACCTTATAAAATTCCAAAATACGATGTGTGTTCAGAAAGTAACGAGAATTTTTAAATTTCGCAGGCTTGGAGAGTCCGATTGTTAAACATTTTTTTTATTATTTTGGTATACATGTCCTTGAAGTATGATAAAACTTTCAGCTGTTTTCATTGTTGGCTTTGTCTGTGACAGCCACTAAGGTTAGACGTGTTTTTATGAGCTCGGCGATTTTCGTTTGTTAAAAGAAATGGATCAAAAGAATTTGTATCAAATTTTGCGTACAAAATGGCATAAAGTGTAACAAAGTGTGTGAAATGTTAACAAAGGCCTATGGTGAGTCTGCCTACGTTGCTCGGGTTTTTACGAAGATACTCTTCGTAAAAAAATTTAAAACAACCGGTCAATGCGTTTGGCTAAGACTGCGCAACAAACACCAAACGCCGAACGGTCGAGTCGAAACAGAGACTTCGCTTCGCTCGATCAGTAATAATTCTTTTTAAAGGAAAAAAACAACATAATCGAAACTACACAAAAATTGTCGCCTTACATTCGTAACGTCTCGCAAGCTCAGTTGGTTGTACAGGGGCGCGCTTGTTTATATCAATTCCGTTGAAAATCCGTTTCCAGCGTTTCTTTGAATCACATTTCCCCGGGGAACACCTGTCCGGAGCCAGCGGACAGAAAGCTATTAGGCCTACTGTTCAGTTCTTATGACATACGGGACCGTCGCACCTGAAAGTACACCTCAGTGCAAACTATTATTGTTAATATGAAAGCAAAAAGTTAATGAAACAAATATTGCGCCATCTATATTAACTTCTCGAAAACATTTCTGTCACGAAAAAATTGAAACAAATTTGTCGTGTTGTATAAATATAACAACGATAAATTTAAGTTTCCAATTTTTTTTTGTGTGTTTAACGTTCGACTATTGTGCACACTTGGGCTAATGCAGACGATGGGTTGATTTATAGCGTATGAAAATGCCAAGCACTGGCCGGGAATCGAACGCGGGTCCTCGGGGTGAAAGCCTAGTAAGCTATCAACTAGGCCACCGAGGCGGCCTACTACTGTGACTACTTAAGTTTCCAGAGTAAATAGAAAAACCCAAAAACGATTAAGATATTTCTCGATTCAAATTTGCCAAACTGACGTGTTATGTAATCTATATTTATAATTAATATTTGAGCAAAATCCGATAAACCGTTTTCAAGTTTTTCGATTTATACAGAACCGATATTTTTGGGTGAATACGTTTTGTTTGCGTAGCCTATTTAATAAAAATTGTTAAAGCCGATTTTGGGAAAAACACATATTTTAAAGATTTGTTGAAAAAACAGAATTTTTATACTTCGCATAGTACTAAAGTAATACTGGCAATGGTAAAGCAAACGAAAACAGATTTTTTTTTTAAATCGACTTGAGGCTATCTAGCTGAAATCGTAATCATACAAGAAGAATCAAAATGCAAACAAAGAAAAACTCAAAACTAAATATGACAACTATTTATTTGCTTTTCTTAGGCCGGGTGGCCACCAAAGGCGAAGCGGACTAGGCATTAAAAACGTACATATTGTTTTTACTGTAAGAGCGCGAAACGAAGCTAAAGTCAAGCAACGTCTCCGGGTTCCGCTCCGCGTAGCTTCGACTCTGTCTATGTTCGGTTAGAGGTTGACTTCACTTCCCCCACCACGCTTTCAAACTTAATATTTCTCATTACCTAAGTTACGGTTTTTAAACATTAAAGTTCTCTAAAATCCGTTATAATAGGCCTAAATATTTAGGTTCAAAAGATAGAAAAGAGTTCTTTAAACAGACTGAACTCCGCTTCCGGTTGCAGTTCATCTTGATCCCGCTCAGCTCAGCTCAGCTCCACTCAGCATTGGTTACCGCCCGGCCTCCGTATTTTTTATATAATTTTATAAAATTCATGTATAAAAGAGATTATTTAAAAAGTTTTATTTCTTTATTTTACCGTTCATAGCGTTCGTTCATGCCAACACTTTAATTTACAATACAATGTTCTACATACCCGATATACGTTCTGCTTCGGGCGTATTTCTACCAACGTGTGTGTTATCTGTTGATAAAATACTGGCACGTGGATATCGAATCCTTATCAAGACAACATAAAACTACAGGCGACTTCTCACAAGTAGGTTATTTAAACATTCGACGGATAAGTTAAACTGAAAGTCAAACGCGAGCACGCGTGCGTGCGTAACAGGTTCGGTATAAGCTACAGTGTGTTACTTATCAGGCAACAGCTTATAGAAAATAAACATTTCCCCGCAATCCCACAACAATGCATTTTTTGGACTCATTCCATGGCAAAATGAGTCATCATAGTGAGACATTTTAATAATATTTCTCTTGTTGAGATTTAGTGTTGCAACCAACAGCCTTCTTGTGCGATAACTTGTGCGAACCCAAATCCGGCGGCTAGCAATGTAAATTCATTTAAAATCTAATTTCTCCACGTAATCAGCGTTAAAATCTGCATAAATTAGCATAATTTTTGTAAAATCCATTGTAAATACAAAAATTAACTGATGGTGGTCAAATTTCATTTCGTATTTTTAAATGTAATTTTAAAAATTTAATTGATAATTTACGCAGAACACTGTGAAAGTGAAATCAGATGAATGAGTTTGTAAGTTCTGCTACACTATTAACAAGTGCATTACAAATCAACACCAGTTAAGATGGGATAACCTTCATGGGCATTCCCATAGTAAACGTCTCTTAAGCAAAGTTCCTTGTGGAGAACTCAAAGTGGCAGCAGATGTCCTGGGCAGAGCATAACTCAGGAGGATCATACGGCTCATTACAGGGCACTGTGGTCTGAGGTGCACATGAACAGGATAGGCATGTACCATGGAGAAACCGTGTGTAGGTTGTGCAGGAAGGAAGAGGAAACTGCCATAGTAAACGCCTCTTAAGCAAAGTTACTTTGAAGAACTCAAAGTGGCAGCAGATGTCATGGGCATAGCACAACTCAGGAGAATCATACGGCTCATTACAGGGCAATGTGGTCTGAGGGTGCACATGAACAGGATAGGCATGTACCATGGAGAAACCGTGTGTAGGCTGTGCAGGGAGGAAGAGGAAACTGCCATAGTAAACGTCTCTTAAGCAAAGTTCCTTTGAAGAACTCAAAGTGGCAGCAGATGTCATGGGCAGAGCACAACTCAGGAGGATCATACGGCTCATTACTGGGCACTGTGGTCTGAGGTTACACATGAACAGGATAGGCATGTACCATGGATAAAACCATGTGTAGGTTGTGTAGGAAGGAAAAGGAAATTGCAGATAACATAATTCATGATTGTGAGACCCTTGCTAATAGGAGTCCAAAGGTTTTTGGTTTCCCCCAGAGATCTTCTGCAGAGTGGGTTGCTGGAACCAATCTGCTGAACTAGGTATTTTTAAGAGGTTTAGTTGAACAATAGGTCAGTTGATCGCTGTGCCTGGGGTTGTAATATCCGTTCCTCTAGTCTAAATCTGAATCTAATCTACTCTAAGGTTACTGTGGCACTGCGACCTTTTTAGATCTATAATCCCCTTTCTATAGGGGACTCGGTGGTAGATGTGACTAAAGCACCGGTCAGTCTGCTGTGTCTCTGAACTGCGCACCTTAAGTTTCTAATTTCTAGCCGCGTCACTCCCATTGCTTTTCTCTCACCGTTAACGCTAATCCTTTGTCCCCATTAGTATAACTGGCATAAAATATGGATTAAAAAAAAAGAAAAGTTATCCCCCCCGCCCAATGTTAGTTGATATCTTCCCAATTCCTTATTGAGGTATTTATAGACGCTTGCTGTGCTGATTCCCTTTCAATTTTTTTTCTTGACCCTTATTAAGGAGGTTCTGCTCCGTTTGGTCAATCTTTTCGTCACGCGGTGAGATACCACTCATTCGGTTTTACACTCTACTAATGAGAACACACACAAGTAGCTGAGGAAATGAGGTCCATACAGAGCTGCACGGGAGGTCGGTTGTGTCATTCTAAATGAAACGCCAAGCTAAATAAAATAGAGTGCGTGCGTGTGTGCGCCTTAAGTAGAAGATTGAAAGCAGTATGAGCTACTGGTACGGTGGGATTGCTAAGGACATCAGCTGCTCACTTCCGCTGCCTCAGTCGGAATTTTCAAAAACAGTACATGGTACATCGATTTTAAAACAAAAAAATTACAGCGTTCTTACTGTTGGAAATCCTTTTCTCACGTCGGCGAGACAGTTGCGTGCCGCGATTATTTACTTTGTATACAAACCTAAACAACGTAATCTCAGATATTATCAAATTAAAATCCACTTAATCTACCAATTAAAATATATAAAACAATACATTTTAAAAATAATTTAAGGAAATTGTACTTTCAATATGGCGGAAATTTAAATCTTAAACAAAAATCATAATCTTTCGAAAATTTAATTTGACCCTTGTGTAATCAGCACGACAATCAGCATTTTAAGTTTTTAAATGTTTAAATTCCATTGAACATATCATTTTTTGTAAATGCTAACGCTGATTATGACTGCAATTATACTTTAAAAAACGTAAAATAAAAGAAATTCCGCTTTATTTTATCGAACATACAAAAACGATCGTTTTTTATATTATTCAATTTTCTTACATCATGGAGATTCATTTCAATCGGTTCGCCGAACAAATTGATTAAAATTTCATTAATCCATCATTAAACGTTTTTTAAAAAAACATTAAACTTCCTTCAAAATTATTGAACTTGAGTTCTTTTTTTTCGTTTCATGAATAAAAATAATTAACGTCTTCAATTCGTCTAGAATGCAAATGTTAAATAAAACAGCAACCCTCGACTCAGAAATAAAGCGTACAACATAAAAGGTAATGCTGCAAAGAAGCGGTATATCATTACGGAGCCAGGCTCTGGTGGCAGAAGTACGTATTTCTAAAGGCTTGATTACAAGTGACCGTTTCACTTCTGTGTGATAATTTGTCTATGCAGAGGCAAAGCGTTGAGTATACCTCCGGGAAATTACGTCGGAAAGCAAAATGCAACCGAGTAAAAAACTGAACGTTCCCGGCTCGTGAAAAACTAAAACAATGATTTTCTTAACACCTTCCCCCCAAGGCTACATATGGACGCACTGCGTTATATCTGGTGTTTAGCTTAAGGTTTTTGCCCAGCGTGTTTGTTCAGAATTCATTAATTTGCGTAGTAAGGCCGAGCGGCTACCAAAGGCGGAGCGGAACGAAGGTGAACGGCAACTAGAAGCGGAGTTTAAAGAATGCGTTTGTATCTTTTAAATCTAAATATTTAGGCATACTTTAACGGATTTTAGGAACTATTATGTTTAAAAACCGTAACCTAGGTAACGAGAAATAATAAGTTTGGAGGCGTGGCCAAATGGTGAGGGAAACGAAAACAATTTAAAAACCGAACGAAGACAGAGTCAAAGCTGCGCGGAGCCGCTTGACTCCGATCAGCTACATTAAAAGCAATAGGTTAGGTATTGTATGAGTAGTCCGTTCCGCACTTGGTGGCCGCCCGGAATAAATGTTCTCAAACAGAAAATACTAAAACGAGTTCTTAGGCCGGAGCGGAGTTGCGCTGAACGGAGCGGACTATGCATTCAAAACCTAACCTATTGTTTTTAATGTAAACCAAGCGAAACGGAGCTGAGCGGAGGTCAAGCGGCGTCGCGTAGCTCCACTACACTTTCAGTGACCAAACTTACATTAAAAACAATACGAGGCGTGTTCAGAAAGTAACGAGAATTTTAAATTTTTTGAACAAAATATTTATTTATTCTTCTACATTGATGTTGTCGCCTTCAAAATAGTCCCCATTGGAGATTATGCACTTGTGCCAGCGCTTCTTCCAATCCTCGAAACACTTCTCAAACTCGATCTTTGAGATAGCCTTTAGTTCTTTCAGCGATGCGCTTTTAATGTCATCTACGGCTGTAAAACGAAGGTAGTTTAAAGTTCTCTTTATTTTTGGAAATAGGAAAAAGTCACACGCAGCCATGTCTGGCGAATATGGAGGCTGGGGCACCGTTACAGTACTGTTTTTGGCCAAAAATTCACGAACAGGCAATGAAGTGTGAGTTGGTGCATTAACGTGGTGTAAAAGCCATGAATTGTTTTTCCACAGATCCGGGCGTTTTTTTCGGATTGTTTCACGCAAACGGCGTTGAACATGTAGGTAGTACTCCTTAATGACCGTTTCACCTGGTGGCAGGAATTCATGATGAACTATGCCATTAACAACGAAGAACACAGTGAGCATAACCTTCACGTACCACCGCACTTGTCGAGCCTTTTTCGGTCTTGGCGAGCCAGAATGCCTTCACTGGGATGATTGAGCCTTAGTTTCGACGTCATATCCGTAAACCCATGTTTCGTCACCTGTTATAATACATTTCAATAATTCTGCATCGTCGTTGACTTCATTCAGTGACTCCTGAGCAACATCAATTCGTCGCTGTTTTTGTTCAAAATTCAACAATTTTGGAACGAATTTTGCTGCCACGCGTTTCATACACAAAACATTGGAAACAATGTCATGACATGATCCAATCGATATGCCAACATCATCAGCGACCTCTCTAACTGTGATTTGGTGATTGTTCATAACCATTTTTTCACGTTTTCATCGGTTGTCGATGTGCTGGGGCGTCCAGGGCGTTCGTCATCTTCAACGTCTTCACGGCCTTCCTTGAAACGCTTATACCACTCGTAAACACTTGCTTTACTCATAGCAGACTCACCATAGGCCTTTGTTAACATTTCACACACTTTTGTTACACTTTATCCCATTTTTTACGCGAAATTTGATACAAATTCTTTGATCCATTTCTTTTAACAAAAGAAAATCGCCGAGCTCATGAAAACACGTCTAACCTTAGTGGCTGTCACAGACAAAGTCAACAATGAAAACAGCTGAAAGTTTTATCATACTTCAAGGGCATGTATACCAACATAATAAAAAAAAAATGGTTGACAATCGGACTCTCCAAGCCCGCGAAATTTTAAAATTCTCGTTACTTTCAGAACACACCTCGTATATAAAGACTTGAATACGCTTAGAGCAACTCCGCTCTGCTGGTGACCGCTCGGTCTTACAGCCGTCAACCTAATTTTCGTATTTTCAATGGAATTGAAAAATTTAAAAGGAAATTTATGCAAATTTTTAGGCTGATAATGCGAAGTTCAAAAACGTGTGTAACATAAAAAATTGAATTTTTAATTTTAACTACTCCTTAAAAAATGATCCAGAGACCAGGATTAATGCTCACGTTAAGGTCTCGGGTCTGGGTCTGATAATGGTGAAAAATAAGTTATTTTTCAATTAAAATTCGTTAAAAATATCGCATAAGGGAGGTCGTCACACAGTGGGATGCTACTATTCATGTCAAAAATATTGACAATCATTTCACTGACTTTGGAACTTATTATTGGCGATACACAGCTAACAATATTGCCACAATAAGAACGCACATTACTTTACGTTTTCAATCAGTCGAACAAAACAGTAGCTTACAATATTATCTTCAACAAAACGAGATTTTAGTTTTGGTTTTACTCTATCTAAACATGAAAATGTTGAGACTGTTCACCTTTATCGCGCATTTGTTACGTTTCAGTGTCGGTTAGTGAGATCGAGCATGGTTGGTCAGCAAAGCAGGCAAGAATACAGCCAATACTTGTTTTCAGTACAAAAATTTCCCTAAGTGATATTTAGAAACAAATATACAGGCTTGTACCTACCGCAATAATGGCAAATATTTTTGACATGAATAGTAGCAGCCCACTCTGTGACGACCACCACAATGTTGCCGACTATAATCTTATCAGACAAAAAACCGTGTGGTTAGCAAAATACCCGGCCAAGTCTTCTGTTCCAAAAAAACAGTCAAACCAGCTTTGGATTACGCTAAAAACCAACTTCGACCAGTTTCAATTAATTTTCCAACTCATTTTGTCCGGTGTGGTTTCTCGGTAAATAAACTGAACATTACAAAATGTATCCAAATTTTTAAACTGGCGGCCATATTTGTTCTGCGTCAAAAGTGCTTGCAATATTGTAATTTTCTCGTAAACAATATTTTAAACTTTCACATATAAAACAAAAACATATTTTTTTTGTTTATCGACTTAAGAAACGTTGCAAATTTTGACAGTTAAAAAATAAACAATCATTCGTCAAAATTGGCAAAGTAGTTTATAAAATGTGACCGACTTGTAAAAGTTAATTATAACTATATAAATGGACCAACTTGCAAACATAACGATAAAATTAGGAATTTTTAGTAGAAGAGGTCTATCAAATATACGTTAGCCTATTTATATACGGTGGGCTAGTTGATAGTGTACTGGGCTTTCACCCCGAGGACCCGGGCTCGATTCCCGGCCAGGACTTCGCATTTTCATACGATATAAATCATCCCATCGTCTGCATTAGCCCAAGTGTGCACAATAGTCGGACGTTAAACAAAAAACAAAACAAAAAACAAATATACGTTGCTTGTACGTTTGCGGGTTTACAATTTTTTTACAAATATTAATTATTTTTTATACGGTAAATTTAACATGCATGCTTGAACTCCTTGCAGTTTTTTGAATTTTGCAAATATAGAAAACTTATCACGTTATTGAAAAGGCGACAGCTGCGATCGCGCTGAACGAAACGGCCCTTATTCGTCGAAATCGAATCAGCAGTTCAGCTGAAATCAGCGTTCAAGAAGAAAAGCGTACAAAGTGCCATCTTCAAGCCTTTATTTGTCAACTTTCGCAGAACGGTTTTTGTGAAATGAAGTTTGTTTCATACAGAATAATCCTACAGCTTCTTCATTTTCCAAGAAACACACAACACTGCCGCGTTTCTCAATAGTTTTCCACGATCACTAATAGAGGTGGGTGTTTCTGCTATTTTTACAAAACGTCAACAAACTGTTTGTTGAGGGGAAAAATTGCTTTTTAAAACAGTTGTAAAAAACCGGTTTAGAAAACTGAAACTCAAAGTTGTATTAGCAGCTAAAACATAAAGCAAATCCTTCAATTTTCTAAGACTACTTTTTCATTCCCACTGCCACCATGTCCTTAAGTGTTTTTGGGTATAAAGCATTTAGAAAGGATAAAAATAATCCTTATAAGTGTAGTAATAATTAAATTACATTCTCAAAACGTAATAATTATGTATGCCATTTTATATTTACAAAATGCAATGAATTTCTAATAGAAACATTTTTTTTTTTTACTTAAAAATTAAATAGTCCTTTGTATATTTACCAAAATGCAAACGATTAAAAATATTTTTAGTTGATTAAAAAATTTGATGATTGATAATAAATATAAAAAATATGTTTAAATAAAATTAGGCTCTGTATTTACAAAATGTGAGAGGTTGTTACTACAACTCGTCACAAAATAGAGATAAACGTTGACATTGACCAAACAGTTCTTACTTCACTACAAGCAACTTTGGAATAAAGGGAATAAGAATAAAAGCTGGTAGAAGAAAAGCAGTTATTAGAAAAACAGTTTTAGCGCTTGCGGCAACATTCGAATAGAACAGTCCGTTCCTTGTTTAACAAATCATAAACCAGTCCAAATCAAACTGCTTGTTTCCGTTTGAAAAAGCAGTTTGTTTGTCGTTTATAGAAAAGCAGTTTTATTAACTGTTTGGTGTTTTCTGCCCCACCACTAATCACTATTATCTGGAGTTTCGCCGCAATTGTTACAAGTCTTTGTTGTAACAGAAGAGAATAAATAAAACTGGTATTAAAATGAAATAAGAATATTTTTATTCTTGACAAATAGCCTTTGCGTTCTGTCGGTTGCGATATATCTTATTGCAATTCGATTGGTTCTCGGCAAATATAAGTAACCTCAAGGGAAACTTTAAAAAAATAACGTAATGAAGCTAAGAAGTCAGAATAATTCCCACGGGACAAAAATCATTTTGTTAATAGGGCTGTATCCGGGATCTAATTAGTGGAATACTCGATTTCATCACAAGACAGAAAATTCATCATCTCAAATTGTTTTAAAAAAGAGGAAATCAAATTTTACTAAAGAAAACCATGATGAAATATAATATCAATAAGTAAAATACTTTCGTTCAATTTGAGTAAAGTACTTTATTATTAAAAAAAAAAAAAATACTTCACCTTTATTATATAATTCATACTAGTGGGCCCGCGCGACCTCTAGCAGTTAATGGGGGAAATAACCTAATAAGATACAACAATGTACAGCAAGAAGTTAAACAGTGTTCCAGCATCTCTTTATAAGCTATGAAATACATATGACTTATGAAATATGTTACAATCATAACTTTCCTTGTTGGTAAATGAACGAAAAGGAAAAGAGGTTAGGACGTTCTTTTTGAAATCATTATTCATAATTAAACGTAAAAAAGCATGAACGTTTATAAGCAAAATAATTAAAATAATACCATTGGCTGGTATTTAATTACTATAATACACTAATCTTTAACTCAATACTTGTATTTTAAGATTACTGTACTAGGTGTGTTCAGAAAGTAACGAGAATTTTTTAATTTCGCGAGCTTGGAGAGTCCGATTGTCAATTTTTTTTATTACGCTGGTATACATGCCCTTGAAGTATGATAAAACTTTCAGCTGTTTTCATTGTTGACTTTGTCTGTGACAGCCATTAAGGTTAGACGTGTTTTTATGAGCTCGGCGATTTTCGTTTGATAAAAGAAATCGATCAAAGAATTTGTACCAAATTTTGTGTACGAAATGGAATAAAGTGTAACGAAGTGTGTGAAATGTTAACATAGGCCTATGGTGAGTCTGCTATGAGTAAAGCACGAGTTTACGAGTGGTATAAGCGTTTCAAAGAAGGCCGTGAAGACGTTGAAGATGACGAATGCCCTGGACGCCCCAGCACATCAACAACCGATGAAAACGTGGAAAAAGTGAAAGAAATGGTTACGAACAATCGCCGAATCACAATTAGAGAGGTCGCTGATGAAGTTGACATATCGGTTGAATCATGTCATGTCATTGTTTCCAATGTTTTGTGTATGAAACGCGTGGCAGCAAAATTCGTTTCAAAATTTTTGAATTTTGAACAAAAACAGCGGCGAATGGAATTTGCCCAGGAGTCACTAAATGAAGTCAACGACGATGCAGAAATACTGAAACGTATTATAACAGGTGACGGAACATGGGTTTACGGATATGACGTTTAAAATAAGGCTCAATCATCCCAGCGGAGGCATTCTGGCTCGCCAAGAGCGAAAAAGGCTCGACAAGTGCTGTTGAACGTGAAGGTTATGCTCACTGTGTACATACACAATTATTTGTCACATATTTTTGCATTGTACTGCATTCTCGCGGGGTCACTTTATTTTACTACTCTTGGAATTTTGTTTGCACGCCTTTTATCGGCTTTAAGTCGGTTTTATTTTATTGTAAAGCCTTAAAATGGAAAACTATGAGACGCGAGAATCCCCTGGTGTTCTGATGAACTTGTAGGTTGTTTCAATAAAGCAGTTCCTTATTTTTGGTAAAAAACTGGTCGGAATGCTTAGCATAAAAATACATGAAAGATTATAGGGATGAAAACTATTAGATAAAAAAATATGTAATGTGTTATTATTTTTTTATTTTTGTATTTTTAATCCGTTTTCTTCACGGCTGTGATTATTTTAATTTTGCCACAAATACAGTATGCAGATTTTTGAAAATTTATAATTTAATTAATTTCGTTCAAGAATTTCGTGCCACAGTAAAGCATTGTGAAGCAACAAAAACAATCATAAATTGTTCGATAATGTTTCAATGAGAGGGAACAGTATTCTCTGCCCCTATCTGATGCAGACGGCGACCTCTGCCCCCGGTTAAATGATCAAGACAATCTGGCTGTAGTCGCTGACTGAAGCAATGAGCACTGTGGGCAGGATTGATCGACCAGAAGCGCAATGACCTCGACTAACGTGTGCTATTCACTATCAATACCAGGCCAACTAGAGGTGGGCGTTTCTGCTATTTTTACAAAACGTCAACAAACTGTATGTTGAGAAAAAAGCTGCTTTTTAAAACAGTTGGAAAAAACATGTTTAGAAAACTGAAACTCAAAGTTGTATTAGCAACTAAAACATAAAGCACATAAGTTCAGCTTTCTAAGATTACTTTTTCATTCCCAGTACCACCATGTCCTTAACTGTTTTGGGGTATAAAGCATTTAGAAAGGATAAAAATAATCCTTACAGGTGTAGTAATAATTAAATTACATTCTCAAAACGTAATAATTATGTATGCCATTTTATATTTACAAAATGCAATGAATTTCTAATAGAAACATTCTTTTTTTACTTAAAAATTAAATAGTCCTTTGTATATTTACCAAAATGCAAACGATTTAGAATATTTTTAGTTGATTAAAAAATATTGATGATTGATAATAAATATAAAAAATATGTTTAAATAAAATTAGGCTCTGTATCTACAAAATGTGAGAGGTTGTTACTACAACTCGCAACAAAATAGAGATAAACGTTGACATTGACCAAACAGCTCTTACTTCACTGCAAGCATCAAGCAACTTTGAAATAAAGGGAAAAAGCATAAAAGCAGGTAGAAGAAAAGCAGTTAGCAGGAAAACAGTTTTAGCGCTTGCGGCAACGTTCGAATAGAACAGTCCGTTCCTTGTTTAACAAACCATAAACCAGTCCAAATCAAACTGCTTGTTTCCGTTTGAAAAAGCAGTTTGTTTGTCGTTCATAGAAAAGCAGTTTTTTAACAGTTTGGTATTTTCTGCCAAACCACTACTATTAAGTCGCTGCTGGCTCCGAAAATACGCTGAAACTTGCAATAAGCGCCGAACCTTGTTTATGTTTCGGTCTCTGTTTCAATTCGACCGTTCGGCATTTAGTTTGTACGCAGTTTTGACCAAACGCATCGACCGATTGTTTTGAAATTCAGTACGGCGATACCTTGTATACAGCCCGAACAACTTATGTGTAAGATTTTCCCCATTCACTTCCATTTAAAGATGGCGGCCTCTAATTTACACGAATGATCACAATTTGAGCCAAACACACTGACCGATTGTTTTTGAATTTGGTACGAAGGTAACTTGTATAAAGCCCGTACGATATATGTGTAATATTCCCCCCCCCCATTTACTTTCATTTTAAGATGCCCGGCTCTGATTTAACGTTGATAGTGTAGTTGCTGGTTATTTCCTGTAATACTGGATGAACGGCAAGACCTATCATAATTTTAACAACTTCATGGAAAAAGAGCTGACAATTTTGCAGTAAATTTGTATCAAGTAGCATTTTTCGTAAATATTACGGTTAACGATTAAATTAAACGAGCGCTGTCGTGGAACCCTCTGTTTATAAATTAAGAAGGTCCACTGTTTTTTTAACTGGTTTATATATATTTGTTGTGGTTTTTCCCGTTACTATTACCATAAAAACTGATTTTGATTAGTAAGGACAAGTTAATTACGGTACCCTGCAAAGTCCGTTCAATCATTTCTAAAAGACGGCAAGTGATAATTAAAAAAAAACATTTTTATTTTTAATCATATTTCACCACTGTAATCTCCCAAAAATTGCACTTTACATTTACAAATTCCACTGGAAATTTATGCAGATTTTAACGATGATTATGCATTGGAGATCAGATTTTGAAAAAAATTGTAAATAAAAACGTTACAAACTTTACGAAAATCAGCATATGTTTTCCTATTTTTATTGTAAAACACTGAAATATTACCAAATTAAAATTTTCCTTTAAGCTACGTTATTAAATTTGGTTCATTTTTTTACACTGCCAGCGGGACAGCCGCGTGTTTAAGTTTATTCAAAATTAGACATTTTATTAACGTACAACATACAGGTGTTGCAAGGACCTTTGTTTAGTTTTCATTACAGCTTTCTAGTGTAGAATACGTTAGATAATAAAACAAAAGGCAACTATACTTTTTCCTGCCTCTGTAATATTTTACACCTTTTCGTAGCCTGTACTAATTATTATACCAATGTTCAGAGAATAATGGTATACGAGGTGTGTTCAGAGAATTTTAATTTTTTGAATATTTATTTATTCTTCTACATTGATGTTGTCGCCTTCAAAATAGTCCCCATTGGAGATTATGCACTTGTGTCAACGCTTCTTCCAATCCTCGGAACACTTCTCAAACTCGATCTTTGAGATAGCCTTTAGTTTTTTGAGCTATGCGCTTTTAATGTCATCTACGGCTGTAAAACGACGGCCCTTTAAGGTTTTCTTTAGTTTTGGAAATAAGAAAAAGTCACACGGAGCCATGTCTGGCGAATATGGAGACGGGGCAACGTTACAGTACTGTTTTTGGCCAAAAATTCACGAACAAGCAATGAAGTGTGAGCTGGTGCATTATCGTGTGCAAAAGCAATGAATTGTTTTTCCACAGATCCGGGCGTTTTTTTCGGATTGCTTCACGCAAACGGCGTTGAACTTGTAGGTAGTACTCCTTATTGACCGTTTCACCTGGTGGCAGGAATTCATGATGCACTATGCCATTAATATCGAAAAACACAGTCAGCATAACCTTTACGTTCGACAGCACTTGTCCAGCCTTTTTCGGTTTTGGCGAGCCAGAATGCCTCCACTGGGATGATTGAGCCTTAGTTTCGACATCATATCCGTAAACCCATGTTTCGTCACCTGTTATAATACGTTTCAGTAATTCTGCATCGTCGTTGACTTCATTTAGTGAATCCTGAGCAACTTCCATTCGCCGCTGTTTTTGTTCAAAATTCAATAATTTTGCTGCTGCCACGCGTTTCATACACAAAACATTGAAAACAATGTCATGACATGATCCAATCGATATGCCAACATCATCAGCGACATCTCTAATTGTGATTCGGCGATTGTTCATAACTATTTCTTTCACTTTTCCCACGTTTTCATCGGTTGTTGATGTGCTGAGCCGTCCAAGGCGTTCATCATCTTCAACGTCTTCACGGCCTTCTTGGAAACCACTCGAAAATTCTTGCTTTACTCATAGCACATTCACCATAGGCCTGTTAACATTTCACATACTTTGTTACACTTTATTCCATTTTTTACGCAAAATTTGATACAAATTCTTTGATCCATTTCTTTTAACAAACTAAAATCGCCGAGCTCATAAAAACACGTCTAACCTTAGTGGCTGTCACAGACAAAGTCAACAATGAAAACAGCTGAAAGTTTTATCATACTTCAAGGGCATGTATACCAACATAATAAAAAAAATGTTTGACAATCGGACTCTCCAAGCCCGCGAAATTTAAAAATTCTCGTTACTTTCTGAACACACCTCGTACTGTAATTGGTCTTCTTAATATGCTATTTACAATCAACTTATTACATGTATTATTATATTGTACAATCAACATTCTTAATAATGATAGAAAAAATTAAAAATAACACAAGATACGAAAGTAGTATAGACTTATGAGTTAGCAGTAGCTCAAAAAACTGTAGACCTCGTAGTATGTCCTTAATTGCTTGGCCAGCGCTCGTAACGTTTGCCGCCAATTTAAGCGGTAACCGTAATAATTTGGAAAAATTTTATTAGACCTACTTTACTGAAAATTTTATGCTCTTCCGCCACGAAGCGATCAAAATTACGATAGGTTTTGCCGTTTAGCCAGTATAAAATAAAACAGGCAGCAACTACACTCTTCATTGTTACAACAGAAGCCGCCATTTTGAAACAGAAGTGAATAGGGAAAAACACGTAAGTCGTTTGGGTTTTATACATGGTACTTTTGTATCAAATTTCAAAACAATCGTTCAATGCGTTTTACAAAAACAGCGTAACAAACACGCAAACCAAATGCCAAGAATTTATGCAAATTCGTCATCGTTAAGTCAGTGGTCGCCATATTGAAACAGAAGTGAATGGGAGAAACATACACATGATGTTCTTCTTCATACCAAATATTAAAACAATCGGTCAATGCGTCTGGCCAAATTGCGTAGCAAACAAACAAACGGTTGAGTTGAAACAGACCTCGCTTCGCTCAGCCTATAATAATTACTAATAAGATAAGCGGCAGCTTGGGTGCTTTAGCTAATAAAGTACGAAATTAAAAAAGAAATTACTTTAGAATTAGAAAACATATTAAAAATTCCTTTAAACAAAATTTAATTAAAACTTTACAGCAGTATCAACGTGTTCAATTTTCTCCTTGGCGTAAATATGAAAACAAATTTACTTTAAACACAATACATTATTGGCTGCCAAACCTTGCTTTATTCGGCTACGAGAAAGTGGAAAGAAACTGCAACAAGGAGAGTGGCACGGTATTTTTTTTGTATTATTAACAGCGGTTACTTAAGTCCGGAAACTTTGCCGGCGAATTTTTATTCAACTAATTTTGATTCGAAAAAAACTTCACAGAAAAAACGAGTCTGATAGTGGCTCGGACGAGTTCGTTAGCCAGCAAAATCTGTTCAACAGTTTCAAAATGGCGATTATTTTAAATATTAAGAATGTCGAAAGTTTTTATCTTAAATTTTTAAAAAATATCTAATTTCACCATCGCAGTCAGCGTTACAATCTGCAACTTTAATACTTATCTAGAACAGCGTGACCAAGCACTCATTTTTTTTTTTTGTTTTTGAATAATAGCCTACAGCAAAAAAACAACCTTTGAAAAATTAACACTGTTAAGATTATTTTCTAAATTATCGGATAAGCATAAAGAAACTTTGATCGGTATGAAGCATCACTGCAGTTTCTACACTTTTAATACACCTTAACACACGTTACACTTTTGTTGTGTTATTTTCGTCCATTACAAGTTTCATAACCTTTTTTATTACGGAATGAATTGTCAGTTATTCCTTTGCAACGGCCATCTTGTCCCACGCTTCTAGTATATATTTAACTTAAAACTACTGGTTTGCTAAGCAAATAAGATTTTTAAAAAACATCGCTTACGGTGTTTATACAGCGTGTATTTCTAACTTTATAAATTTTTTTACGCGAATTTAAAACATTAAAAACTGAATAATTACAGTTAGATCAAAGTTAACCAATGATTAGGTACTACAAACAATAGGATCGTTTTTTTTGTGTTTAACGTCCGACTATTGTGCATACTTGGGCTAATGCAGACGACGGGATGATTTATAGCGTATGAAAATGCCAAGCCCTGGCCGGGAATCGAACCTGGGTCCTCGAGGTCCTGGGTCCCAGTACGCTATCAACTAGGCCACCGAGGCGGCTTTTGGTTTAAATTAAATATGTTTCTACTACTTATAGTGAAACCTAATATGGTTTTGTGTGGAATATAGATACGTGTATGTTTATACAGTTTGGTGATTAAAATTATGTTTTATTTGAAATGAATAAATAAAACTTATTTCATGTAAAACAAGCGACTTTCGTTGTGCCTATCTAATACCACGTACAATAACAATCAAACAACCAGTTTTTGAGATCGCCAAAAATGTTTTTACCACATTAACAAAAATGAGTAGCGTAATTAATAAAAATAACTAATGGAAATTGACAAGCTATCGTAGTCACGCTGTTTTATCTCAATACTTACTTTATTTTAAATTAAATATATTATATTAGAATAAATGTCTTTTTTTTTGCTTTTACGTCTGACTGTCACGAAATTTTTAATCACAATAATGAGAGAAAGGCACAATAAATCAAATGACAAAAAATTTATAACACTAAACACAAAAACTACTCGAATAGAATCCTGTTGCTTTCAGTATTGTCGTTCAAAAATTGCGGGAACTAGAGGAAGATAAGAATTAAGTCTTAAGAATGTCGAAACTTTTTATCTTAATTTTTTTTTAAAATGTCACCATCGCAGTCAGCGTTAAAATCTGCAATTTCAGTACTTATCTAGAACAGCGTGACCAAGCACTCATTTGTTGTTTGTTTTGGAATAATAGCCTACAGTAAAAAAAACAACCTCTAAAAAACTAACCCTGTTAAAATTATTTAACGTAGTATCGTAAAAGTAGTTATATGGATGCAATTGAAGAGTTTGAGAGCAATTGAAGAGCAAAAAATCAGACCTCACAACATCCTCAATAAAAAACTTTCGTTTAAATAAAATTTAATATATGACATGGCTCTAAGGAGAAGTGATTTGAGTAACTAACAAAAACCAACGTAACTGATAACAATGACGGGCGCGCTACTAATGATGGAGACTCCGCAGTCCGGAATGTAACGACGTACGAGTCGCGTGTACTTGGCCAAGCCGAATTTCATGGTGAATATTTTAATCGTGTAATTGTGCTCAGTGTTTGTGATGTATGTTTTAATGTTTTGTTTGACTTTGTGACGACCTCGACAGAGGGATTTAACATTTTGTATAACGGCCTGAAGATGAAACGATAGAGTTTCGAAACCGCGGTAGCCTTTATGAGGTGAATGGATAGACCACTGACGGGAAGAATAGGTCGTAATCCTAATTATTTGAAAATTAGAAGGGTGAAAATTTTCAAAGGAGGGTTTTGTACCGGTGATTTCGGGTTAGGAGTCGAATTTAAAGGGAATTTTGCGCTGAATTCAAATGTGCCTTTAGGTTTTTGAAACACTAAAAGGCAAAAAACCGTACATTTTGGCTTAAATATAAATAGGACGTTTAAGGTAGCAAACCTATCGAAACTAATTATGCTGCATCCGAATTTACGTCACTTGGATTGTAGTTCTTATAATGTTAGGCTTTAAACCCCCGAGTTTTACTCCCCAACCTCGAAATAAAACCCAGGCTGTTTGGATCTTTTCGTTTGAATCTGACTGGACATGTCGGGTATCAAATAAGTGTAAATTCCCCGCTTAAAGAAAATATGTCTTTAAAATTGAACATTTTTTTAAAATTTTGAGGCTCTTGAAAGACTTATACAAAGAGTATACGAGGTGTGTTCAGAAAGTTACGAGAATTTTTAAATTTCGCAGGCTTGGAGAGTCCGATTGTCAAACATTTTTTTTATTACGTTGGTAACGGTCAATAAGGAGTACTACCTACAAGTTCAACGCCGTTTGCGTGAAGCGATCCGAAAAAAACGCCCGGTTCTGTGGAAAAACAATTCATGGCTTTTGCACCACGATAATGCACCAGCTCACACTTCATTGCTTGTTCGTGAATTTTTGGCCAAATATAGTACTTTAACGATGCCCCAGCCTCTATATTCGCCAGACATGGCTCCTTGTGACTTTTTCCTATTTCCAAAAATAAAAAGAACCTTAAAGGGCCGTCGTTTTACAGCCGTAGATGACATTAAAAGCGCATCGCTGAAAGAACTAAAGGCTATCTCAAAGATCGAGATTGAGAAGTGTTTCGAGGATTTGAAGAAGCGCTGGCACAAGTGCATAATCTCCAATGGGGACTATTTTGAAGGCGACAATATCAATGTAGAAGAATAAATAAATATTTTGTTCAAAACATAAAAGTTCTCGTTACTTTCTGAACACACCTTGTAGTATGAATAAAAACAATAAAATGTTTTATGTTTCCTGTAAATCATAGTTTTACCTTTTCGCCTGTTCTTTTTTTGTTTTTGTTTTTTAAACAACTGAATCGTTTATGTAATAAATGTTTTTTCAATGTTGTTGGTTTTTTTTAAATTTGCTTTCATTACGTCAGCGAGACAGCTGCGTGATCGATAATTACTTTTACCAAACGGCCTATACGAGAGGAGTTGACAATGCTGCCTTTGTAATGTACAACAGGCCGCAATGTTTACGCAGCCGCTTAGTACTGAGTGGTAAGTGTCGAGGCATCTGAAGCTGTCAATCACACTTCGTAAAATCACTCTCACAGCGTCTTTCGAACTTTATAACCTAACAATGTGTAGCCAGAGCAAACATGTTTTACACGAGTTTAAAACATTACAAACTGAATAACTACAGTTAGATTAAAGTTAACCCATGATTAACTACAAACAATAAGATCGTTTGTTGCCTTAATTTTTTTTTTTTTAACGTCTGACTATTGTGCACACTTGGGCTAATGCAGACAATGGGATGATTTATAGCGTATGAAAATGCCAAGCCCTAGCCGGGAATCGAACCTGGGTCCCAGTACGCTATCAACTAGGCCACCGATTGGTTTAAATTACATATTTTTCTTTATCTTACCCTTTCTTGAAATTCTAATTTAACCATCATGATCAGCATTACAATTTCCATATATTAGCATTTTTAACTTTCAAATTACGACTATCGCTTAAACATTTTCCTAAAAACCACTGATTTCGAGAATTCATAATGCTTATTTATACAGTTTTTAACGCTGATTACAATGGTGAAAACGGATTTAAGAAAAAATGAAGACCAAAAATGTGATGAATTTTTAAAGGTTTAATTGACATTTTAAAACTGTTGAAGCAATTTTGCTGGTTAACGAACTTTATTACCAAACTCGATTTTTGTGTCGAGTTTTAATCAAATCGGACAAAAACTGCAAACGTGGGAGTGTATAAAAACACACACGCATACATGTAAAACAATCTTAACGACGTCTCAAAAAGTAAACTAGAGGTCAGGATCCGGTCGTTCCGTCCTGATGATGGGCTTGCCCTTGACTGAGAGACGCAAAGAGATTAGGCAGAAAGCCCATGAGATGGTAGGTAGCGATGTTTCAATACGAGATTGATGGGCTTGCCCTCGACTGAGAGACTCGAAGAGATTAGGCAGAAAGCCCATGAGATGGTAGGTAGCGATGTTTCAATACGAGATTGATGGGCTTGCCCTCAACTGAGAGACGCAGAAATTAGGCAGAAAGTCTATGAGATGGTAGGTAGCGATGTTTCAATACGAGATTGATGGGCTTGCCCTCGACTGAGAGACTCGAAGAGATTAGGCAGAAAGGCCATGAGATGGTAGGTAGCGATGTTTCAATACGAGATTGATGGGCTTGCCCTCGACTGAGAGACTCGAAGAGATTAGGCAGAAAGGCCATGAGATGGTAGGTAGCGATGTTTCAATACGAGATTGATGGGCTTGCCTCGACTGAGAGACTCGAAGAGATTAGGCAGAAAGGCCATGAGATGGTAGGTAGCGATGTTTCAATACGAGATTGATGGGCTTGCCCTCGACTGAGAGACTCGAAGAGATTAGGCAGAAAGGCCATGAGATGGTAGGTAGCGATGTTTCAATACGAGATTGATGGGCTTGCCCTCGACTGAGAGATGCAGAAATTAGGCAGAAAGGACATGAGATGGTAGGTAGCGATGTTTCAATACGAGATTGATGGGCTTGCCCTCGACTGAGAGACTCGAAGAGATTAGGCAGAAAGTCTATGAGATGGTAGGTAGCGATGTTTCAATACGAGATTGATGGGCTTGCCCTCGACTGAGAGACTCGAAGAGATTAGGCAGAAAGGCCATGAGATGGTAGGTAGCGATGTTTCAATACGAGATTGATGGGCTTGCCCTCGACTGAGAGACTCGAAGAGATTAGGCAGAAAGTCTATGAGATGGTAGGTAGCGATGTTTCAATACGAGATTGATGGGCTTGCCCTCGACTGAGAGACTCGAAGAGATTAGGCAGAAAGGCCATGAGATGGTAGGTAGCGATGTTTCAATACGAGATTGATGGGCTTGCCCTCAACTGAGAGACGCAGAAATTAGGCAGAAAGTCTATGAGATGGTAGGTAGCGATGTTTCAATACGAGATTGATGGGCTTGCCTCGACTGAGAGACTCGAAGAGATTAGGCAGAAAGGCCATGAGATGGTAGGTAGCGATGTTTCAATACGAGATTGATGGGCTTGCCCTCGACTGAGAGACTCGAAGAGATTAGGCAGAAAGGCCATGAGATGGTAGGTAGCGATGTTTCAATACGAGATTGATGGGCTTGCCCTCGACTGAGAGACTCGAAGAGATTTGGCAGAAAGGCCATGAGATGGTAGGTAGCGATGTTTCAATACGAGATTGATGGGCTTGCCCTCGACTGAGAGACGCAGAAATTAGGTAGAAAGTCTATGAGATGGTAGGTAGCGATGTTTCAATACGAGATTGATGGGCTTGCCCTCGACTGAGAGACGCAGAAATTAGGCAGAAAGTCTATGAGATGGTAGGTAGCGATGTTTCAATACGAGATTGATGGGCTTGCCCTCGACTGAGAGACTCGAAGAGATTAGACAGAAAGGCCATGAGATGGTAGGTAGCGATGTTTCAATACGAGATTGATGGGCTTGCCCTCGACTGAGAGACTCGAAGAGATTAGGCAGAAAGGCCATGAGATGGTAGGTAGCGATGTTTCAATACGAGATTGATGGGCATGCCCTCGACTGAGAGACGCAGAAATTAGGCAGAAAGGCCATGAGATGGTAGGTAGCGATGTTTCAATACGAGATTGATGGGCTTGCCCTCGACTGAGAGATGCAGAAATTAGGCAGAAAGTCTATGAGATGGTAGGTAGCGATGTTTCAATACGAGATTGATGGGCTTGCCCTCGACTGAGAGACTCGAAGAGATTAGGCAGAAAGGCCATGAGATGGTAGGTAGCGATGTTTCATTACGAGATTGATGGGCTTGCCCTCGACTGAGAGACTCGAAGAGATGAGGCAGAAAGCCCATGAGATGGTAGGTAGCGATGTTTCAATACGAGATTGATGGGCTTGCCCTCGACTGAGAGACGCGAAGAGATTAGGTAGAAAGCCCATGAGATGGTAGGTAGCGATGTTTCAATACGAGATTGATGGGCTTGCCCTCGACTGAGAGACGCGAAGAGATTAGGCAGAAAGCCCATGAGATGGTAGGTAGCGATGTTTCAATACGAGATTGATGGGCTTGCCCTCGACTGAGAGACGCAGAGATTAGGCAGAAAGCCCATGAGATGGTAGGTAGCGATGTTTCAATACGAGATTGATGGGCTTGCCCTCGACTGAGAGACGCGAAGAGATTAGGCAGAAAGCCCATGAGATGGTAGGTAGCGATGTTTCAATACGAGATTGATGGGCTTGCCCTCGACTGAGAGACGCGAAGAGATTAGGCAGAAAGTCTATGAGATGGTAGGTAGCGATGTTGCAATACGAGATTGATGGGCTTGCCCGCGACTGAGAGACGCAGAGATTAGGCAGAAAGTCTATGAGATGGTAGGTAGCGATGTTGCAATACGAGATTGATGGGCTTGCCCTCGACTGAGAGACTCGAAGAGATTAGGCAGAAAGGCCATGAGATGGTAGGTAGCGATGTTTCAATACGAGATTGATGGGCTTGCCCTCGACTGAGAGACGCGAAGAGATTAGGCAGAAAGCCCATGAGATGGTAGGTAGCGATGTTTCAATACGAGATTGATGGGCTTGCCCTCGACTGAGAGACGCGAAGAGATTAGGCAGAAAGCCCATGAGATGGTAGGTAGCGATGTTTCAATACGAGATTGATGGGCTTGCCCTCGACTGAGAGACGCAGAGATTAGGCAGAAAGCCCATGAGATGGTAGGTAGCGATGTTTCAATACGAGATTGATGGGCTTGCCCTCGACTGAGAGACGCGAAGAGATTAGGCAGAAAGCCCATGAGATGGTAGGTAGCGATGTTTCAATACGAGATTGATGGGCTTGCCCTCGACTGAGAGACGCAGAGATTAGGCAGAAAGCCCATGAGATGGTAGGTAGCGATGTTTCAATACGAGATTGATGGGCTTGCCCTCGACTGAGAGACGCGAAGAGATTAGGCAGAAAGCCCATGAGATGGTAGGTAGCGATGTTTCAATACGAGATTGATGGGCTTGCCCTCGACTGAGAGACGCGAAGAGATTAGGCAGAAAGTCTATGAGATGGTAGGTAGCGATGTTGCAATACGAGATTGATGGGCTTGCCCTCGACTGAGAGACGCAGAGATTAGGCAGAAAGTCTATGAGATGGTAGGTAGCGATGTTGCAATACGAGATTGATGGGCTTGCCCTCGACTGAGAGACGCAGAGATTAGGCAGAAAGTCTATGAGATGGTAGGTAGCGATGTTTCAATACGAGATTGATAGGCTTGCCCTCGACTGATAGACTCGAAGAGATTAGGCAGAAAGCCCATGAGATGGTAGGTAGCGATGTTTCAATACGAGATTGATGGGCTTGCCCTCGACTGAGAGACGCGAAGAGATTAGGCAGAAAGCCCATGAGATGGTAGGTAGCGATGTTTCAATACGAGATTGATGGGCTTGCCCTCGACTGAGAGACGCGAAGAGATTAGGCAGAAAGTCTATGAAATGGTAGGTAGCGATGTTGCAATACGAGATTGATGGGCTTGCCCTCGACTGAGAGACGCAGAGATTAGGCAGAAAGTCTATGAGATGGTAGGTAGCGATGTTGCAATACGAGATTGATGGGCTTGCCCTCGACTGAGAGACGCAGAGATTAGGCAGAAAGTCTATGAGATGGTAGGTAGCGATGTTTCAATACGAGATTGATGGGCTTGCCCTCGACTGAGAGACTCGAAGAGATTAGGCAGAAAGCCCATGAGATGGTAGGTAGCGATGTTTCAATACGAGATTGATGGGCTTGCCCTCGACTGAGAGACTCGAAGAGATTAGGCAGAAAGCCCATGAGATGGTAGGTAACGATGTTTCAATACGAGATTGATGGGCTTGCCCTCGACTGAGAGACTCGAAGAGATTAGGCAGAAAGCCCATGAGATGGTAGGTAGCGATGTTTCAATACGAGATTGATGGGCTTGCCCTTGACTGAGAGACGCAGAGATTAGGCAGAAAGTCTATGAGATGGTAGGTAGCGATGTTTCAATACGAGATTAGACACTTATTGTTTGTAACTTAACAGTAATAAATTGTAGCAAACAGTTTGAAGCAATACTTTACTGTAACTACACTTTCCAAACGTCGATGTCGCTTTTTACTAATCTTCACGTTTTATTATCTATGAAAGACTGAAGATATTTGTTTGTAGTAGACCTTTCAAAAAAAGTTAAAACTTTAAATTACTACAAGCATGTAGAAATGCATGCCTTAAATTAACACAAATTTTGTTTAACAAAAAATCAAATAAAGTTCATGAGTTAAACAGTGTTCAATAATAGCGGCTGCCACTCCCTTCTTCCAAGAAGTCTGTCCTCTATGCTATATCATTGAATATTAACGTACTATAATCCAGCCACTTAGCGTGGAAATATCTCACGCATGTAGGAGAATTCCCCTCCAGCTCCCTCCACAGTTCAGTGACACAGAGTCTGTCCACTGAGTCTACAAACTATTACTACTCTGCGATAGCGAAAGAAAAGGAGGTGAGAGAATGGAAACTCGACCTCTCACTCACACATTTCCCTCTCTGCCACACTGGTATTCTTAACGGGCTGTCTTCTAAGCTGCTGACCTTTAGAATGATAATCCTTATGAGTTTTACGAGCGCTCCTCGCTGGTGGTATCTTGTGTCAAAATGCCCAGCTACTTGTTAATAGGTAATAGTAGTACTCGTAGCGGCAGATAGTCCAATTACTTGGACTTCAGCCGCCAATATCGAGCACACTTTATAATAGTGGCTGTACTTGTAGTCCGTTTATATTCAATGGTTATATGCAGCATTTCTAAACGTATTACCGTATTTTTTTCATTTATGACTTTCTGCAACAACAATTAGATTTTTTACGATTGGAGATCTTTTTTAACTTTTTTAAGGCCTATTGTTATAAAAACCGAGAAAACAAGCGCGCGCACACACACGCGCGCACGCACGCCCACACCACCCACCCACCCACACACACACACACACACACACACACACACACACACACACACACACACACACACACAAAGACGATTAACTTTCTACCTACGTTTGTATTTTAAAGGCTCTTGGAAAAACCCCCATTTTCAACGCCCCTGGTCCGGGTCACACCATGATGGCGCCACCTTGACTGCATTGGCCTATTCTAATCCCTAATTTCCTCGCTATTTAGTACAGCACACAGCAGTCATCAATCATTTCCTAAAAGCTAATACCGTAGTTAGTTATCTCAAAGCCAACTCGATATTGATTTATCGGTACATTATGCTGCCGCAACACGTGCTATATTTAAACACATTTACTCCCACTTAATCCTTACACTCATAAAGTTCAAGGTCGCGTCGTTTCTTTTAAAAAAGTGTTGCCGTTTGAGAACAGTCACTCAATTTAGAACCAGCTGAATTTGTCTTCACTGGCTAGATCGGTGACCAACATTCATTACGAGATCCGAATAAATCATAATAGGCCTACATATTGCGTGACTCATTTCAAAATGTATGCCAATGTTAACTAGATATTCTGAACGTATTTCCCCTCAGGGGGGTGCAGACTAGCTGCACCTATTTGAGAGGATTTAGACGTCCCCTCGCGGTACCCGAGTCTAACACACACACTTACAACACTACACTTACTACTTTAAAACTTTACACTCACACTTACATTTAGGCCTTAATGTGCTTTTCGCCTTAAAATAACAACAATTCTGAGCGTATTTTGATAAACAAACACGAAAAAAGTTGTTTTTGTTTTCTTAAAGTGCATGTGTAATATATTTATTCAAAATAACGGCCTCCATCACACAAGCATAAGATGTCATGATTTCGTAAAAATGGAGTGAAGACATTGCGATTATTCGGTTACACTATTATTGTTAAGTAAAGGAATAATACCGTTCATTTCACGCCACGGAAAAATTCAAAATGCTAATTTATGCAGTTTTTAACGCTAATTACGATGGTGAAACCGGATTTTCTTAAAACAATTAAAGAAAAAATGTTTTGCATTTTTAAAGATTTAAAATGATCGCCATTTCGAAACTGCTAAACAAATTTTGCCGGTTAACGAACTCGCCAAAGCTATTACCATAATCGATTTTTGTGCCAAGTTTGAATCAAAATTGCTGACGTAAGAGTGCTAGCAAAAACACGCGCACAGAGAATTTTTAACAAAAAGTAGTCTATAGGTTGGGATCGTTGTTAATTTATACGTCTCGGGTCTGGGTTTTACCATGATGGCCACGTCAAATGCTCATTTTTCTAATGGACGTTTGCTAAAAAGAAAATTTTTGAAGTCACTGTTTGTCAACAAAATTTTATAAAATCAAAATTTTTCTGAAGCGTAGTCCACAAGTACACTAAAACAAAATGTAGGTAACGATCTCAAAAAATCCGGCTGAAAAATTGAAAATCGTTAAGATTTTTTGAAAATTGGTTCAGAAGAATTAGCTCGAATTTTAGTTACACACGATTCGAGTTAGAAACTAATCGATTTTGTTAGATTCCGCTCACGGAATTTTGCACAAACAGTAGATCCTGTGCACTCTCACAACAATTCCAACCAACTTTTTTAATTTACGTTTGTCCATTTGTATCCACACTTTTAAATGTTACACCAAATATAACCTAAAAGCCAGCACAACGACGAAAAACAACTATCTATATTAGCTATTTGATGAAGGTTATTAATGTGTAGGTTATACATTTAAAAAAACGTATCAACGAGTGCAAAAAATCTACTTTTAGATTTAAAACGTTTCAATACAGTGTAAAATATTCTTAAATTTTATTTTAAAATGTATAAAATCTCGACGTTAATAATTATTTCAGTTAACATTAAATAAAAGAACAGCAGTTTTTTTGTTAAAAAAATAATTACGAAGTGAGTACTTGTTTCAAAGACAGATGTTATTTAATTGTAATGAATTCACTGTTTTTTTCATTTCATCAACTGCAATGAATACTGTATTTAACGTGTGACATACATTCAGTAAAACGAATATTATAGAGATAAATTTATTAAAAACAAAACATACGCTGGAAGTGCGCTTTCATACGTGGCGTAGTTTCTTTTATAATATTTCGTTGATAGTTACAATTTAATAAAGGTTTGTTAAGCTTTCATTCATCCAGGTTAGTTTTAAATTTCATCCTCACTATATAGAGTAAAATACGAATTTCTTATCTAAAAATTCGTAAACACAGAACTTAAGGGTCATTTTTAAGCGGTGATTTTTAGCGAACAAAATGTAAAATTAATTAAAAAAATATAAAGTTGTTTAGTGATACATAAATTTTAAAGTTGATATTTGACCAAAAATTTAATTAAAAATATTGCTTTCCTCAGAAAGTCAAAAAATATTTCAAAATATTGCGAAATCGTTTTTTGTTTGTTATGTTCATGCTCATCACAACCTTTCTAATTGTACCATTTTTCAGGTCAACACCATTTTGAGTAGGGAGAACTCAAAATGTTTAAGTGAAAAAATTATTCGAGTAACATCTCATTTTAAAAGTCTTAAAAAAAGTAATTTTTACTTTTTCATTGTACAAAGTACAAAATAAGGGGTGATTGTAAAAAATCCACAATGAAGTTTTGATAATTTATCCGTTTTCATAACCAAAGTGGTTTCTGCGATAGCCGCCTCGGTGGCCTAGTTGATGGCGTACTGGGCTTTCTCCCCGACGACCCGGGTTCGATTCCCGGCCAGGGTTTGGCATATTCTACGCTATAAATCATCCCATCGTCTGCATTAGCCCAAGTGTGCACAATAGTCGGACGTTAAAAAAAAAAAAGGTTTCTGCATTTGTCCGCGCACATAGGGGGAAATTAACTAATAAAGATTTTTATAAAATTTAGTAAGCAGGTTTGGTTTTATCTTATCTCGAGATCTATGTTATCCGTGAGTTTCAAATTTTGATTTGTTCTAATAATTTTGCAAAAGTACGGATCGCTGTATCCTAAAAATTTGCTTCGAGTTAACGACAAAACTGACAAAAAATTAAGCATAATTTCTTTAAATTAGTCACAATTTTGCTGAAATTTCAAAATACGTGAAAATTTCACAACAATAAATTTGTTTTGTTTTTTCCGTTTTACCATTGAACCGTAATTATTATCGACACGGTACAAATTTAGTGCACTGACTTGAGTTAGGAATCTTCCTAAATGAGAAAAATTTGAGTAAAATATCAAGAACCGACTTTGAAAAATTAGGTCTATGTTTTTATGACGAATTCCTCGAGAGAATAATTCAAAGTGAGAAAGTATGTGTAATATTTCTGCACCATTTTACCGACCAAAATAAGGCTGTTATTTTCGTAACTGTTTATTAATCACGTACAAGTACGCCACCATTATAAAAAGCGTGTTCGATATTAGCGGCTAAAGTCCAAGTAATTGAACCATCTGCCGCTACGAACGCTGCAGGACACGCCCACAAATCTGTCAAACAGTTTACGAATCAAGTACGTTTTACATTCAATGGCTGTATTAATGTTATTTGAGAGTGGCATAAGGCTTAAGTACCGTGCTGTTTTTCAACGAACGGTTAATGAAACGAGACGAAAATGATTTACAGTCGTGTTTCGCGGACAGCAATGAAACACTGTAAACTGTTTTAATTTACCGCTGCATAATGGCGGAGATTAACATTAACACATACGTGTCAACTCTGACCTGACTATTGTGAACTACAGCATGCAGTTAGCCCGGGACTGATGTGCATTCTTTGCTGACGTTGCCATTTGAATGGCATTACAGCACCAACACTGTGCTACAGCATCCGGTAGCAAATCCGTTGCAAAAGTAAACATTAAATAACGGTGAAAGGATCCTTGTGTGAAATATTTGTGTGTTTTCACAGAATAAATAAAATGTGATTTTACTTCCTTACAACAAAGGTTATTTATAGACGTCCCTCGCTGTACCCGAGTCTTACACACTTACAAGATTACACTCACACTTACATTTAGGGAGGCGATAATAGCCTTAATGTGCTTTTCGCCTTAAAAAAAATATAAGCCTACAACAAATACTATTGTTTAGTTATTTTATTTATTTATATTTATTTATATAAATTTGTGTGTGTGTTATTTTAAGGCGAAAAACACATTGAGGCTATTATCGCCTCCCTAAATGTAAGTGTGAGTGTAAAGTGTTAAAGTCGTAAGTGTAACGCTGTAAGTGTAAGTGTGTGTTAAACTCGGGTACCGCAAGGATGTCTAAACCTCTCAATAGGTGCAGCTAGTCTGCACCAAATGCGGCGTTATATAAATAAATATATTATTAAAATTACGTGTGTGCACTCGTTTTGAGACCAAACGGCTGGAAAATTTGCTTAAATTTTCTGTATAAAATATCTCCTATGCTACTTGAGTTAAAGTTCTTTAATATTTTCTGTTGAAAATGTATTAGCGTTAAATAAATACAGAAAAAAGCAAAACCTGACCCAAAAAGTCAGGTTATGAAGCTATCGAAAACAAGTTAATAACAAAGAGTAAATTGGTTTACGGGTGTGTTCTGTACTAACGATACATTGTTATAATATAAAATAAATACAGAAAAAAAGCAAAGCCTGATACGAAAAGTCAGGTTATGAAGCTATCGAAAACAAGTTAATAACAAAGAGTAAATTGGTTTCCGGGTGTGTTCTGTGCTAACGATACATTGTTATAATATAAAATAAATACAGAAAAAAAGCAAAACCTGACCCGAAAAGTCAGGTTATGAAGCTATCGAAAACAATTTAATAACAAAAAGTAAATTGGTTTACGGGTGTGTTCTGTGCTAACGATACATTGTTATAATATATAATAAATACAGAAAAAAGCAAAACCAGACCCGAAAAGACAGGTTATGAAGCTATCGAAAATAATTTAATACGTGACAAAAGAGTAAATTGGTTTACGGGTGTGTTCTGTGCTAACGATACATTGTTATAATATATAATAAATACAGAAAAAAGCAAAACCAGACCCGAAAAGACAGGTTATGAAGCTATCGAAAATAATTTAATACGTGACAAAAGAGTAAATTGGTTTACGGGTGTGTTCTGTGCTAACGATACATTGTTATAATATAAAATAAATAGAGAAAAAAGCAAAACCTGACCCGAAAAGTCAGGTTATGAAGCTATCGAAAACAATGTAATACGTGACAAAAGAGTACATTGGTTTACGGGTGTGTTCTGTGCTAACGATACATTGTTATAATATAAAATAAATACAGAAAAAAGCAATACCTGACCCGAAAAGTCAGGTTATGAATCTATCGAAAACAATTTAATATGTGAAAAAGAGTAAATTGGTTTACGGGTGTGTTCTGTGCTAACGATACATTGTTATAATATAAAATAAATACATAAATTAGAAACTTCGCTTGCGACTTTGTTTTAAAGAAGTGGTGGACATTAAGTTTTTCAAAACAACATTAATTATCAGATCGAAAATATGAGTTTTATCATATAGTTTACGGCAGAGGCATTCGTAGGCGAAGTCCAGCTGTCTGGCGATAAATTTAAACTGGCGATATTGAGTTGAAGCAAAAACGAAGCGGTATGCTCAGATAACACTATCGCCTCTCGCAGCTATCTCGCTGACGTCAGAGGTGCCAAGGTGGGGAGTCACATGGCGCAAAGTGCGCCAACATTTTTTTTTGGTGGGAATTTATTTGCATCATAATTATTTTAAAAGGGGATAAAATAAATAAAATCACTTTTATTGCTATTGATCGATTATTTTTTAAATAGAAAAAATAAATGTTTCAATAATAGTACTAGCTTATAGTTTCCTTTCACTAACCTTCATTTTATTTATATATTTCAACTGTCAAACTGCAAAAAATCAAAGAAAAAATGATTTGTGCTAAACTAATGAAGTGTATTTAATATTTAATACGATAAAATAGTTAAATATCTTTTTTTCCAATGAAGGGTAGTATAGAAACTTATCAAATTTTGTGAGGGGAACTGATTTTTGGAGGGGGCATGTGCCATGGTACCTCTGGCTGACGTGATAAAAGCGAATTTCCAAAAAGTATTTTTTTTTATATTACCCTAATCACCATCATAATTAGCATTAAAATCTGCATTTATTAGGAACTCTTTCAAATTACCTTGAAAATACGAAAATGATCCCTGACCGCCGTCTAAAATGTTTCTAATTTCAACGGATTATGAAAATTCAAAATGCAAATTATTCTGTTTTTAAAGCTAATTACGACGGTGAAATCAGTTTTCTAAAAATATTTAAGGCAAAGAAAGTTAAGAATTTTAAAAAATTTGAAATTCCCGCCATTTTGAAACTGTTTAACGAATTTTCCTAGTTAACGAACTTGTCCAAGTTATTACCGTAATTGATTTTCGTGCCAAGTTCGAGCCAAATCGGACCAAAATTGCAAATGTAATCGTGCACCTACACACACACACACACACACACACACACACACACACACACACACACGCGTTAAAAACAAAAAACGTGGGTCGCAAGAAATGAGATAAATACTACTATAAGCCTATAAGCGCCCCATGTTTTTTGTTTTTAATTCTACAAGTATTTTAATATCTATAAAAATTCAACTGTTAAATTTTTAAGACAATCTGTGTGATTATGAATCTGTATAAGTTTATAAATCTCGATAGATTGATGGATTTATAAGAATATATTTTATACTTTTTAAAACGTTTTTTTTTAAAGTTCTTTTTATTTATATAATTATTTTTTATTTTTTAGTCTTGTTAATTATTTTTAAAATACCAAAAAAAACGGAATGTCGATATCGTATATTTTTTTTTATTTACTGTAAACTCTGAACTTCCAAAGGTAAAATTAGAACATTAGCGTACTGCCAAATCCTTGACAAGTCAATGCAACTTTAAATACTTTTTAAAACATATAAGTTTTGTAAAAAATATACGCCTCGCAAGAAAAACAAATTACGTTTCTATTAAACTTGTCAATACGCTATAAAAAAAATTGGTCAGGTGTTGGGTTCGAACCCACGCTCCCAACCGGGAACCAGAGCTTAAAGCTGGCACCTTGGACCACTGGTTTATAATAAACAACGACAGCATTACTACCTATAGCAAGTAAACAGACGGAATGTCGATATTGTACATTTGATCATGCCGAAATAATGGCCAAACAGTTTCAGTAATAATGGCCATGGCTCAGTTCAATATTTATAAATAAGCCAATATTATTGTAGTGTCATCGAGTTTAGAGCTGTATACAAAATTTCAAACCTCTAGCTCATCGGGAAGTTAATTTAAAATCGATTGCAAAATTCCACCCGGACAAAACCCACGGTGACTTAATAAAAAGAAAATTACAGTAAGCTGTGTTAGGAAAGCGATCAAAAATCAAAATTATCGTTAACAGCGATCGAGTACGTTGGAAAAGTTGGCTGTAGGGTAAAGTAAGAGAGCTGATTTAATCTAAGAGCACTGTTCAGTTGAGCCACAGTTCGATTCGTATGTGTGCCTTTACAAATGGCGGTCTACATAGAAGGACAACATTTTACCGACTGCTGCAGGGAGGAAAATCCAACAGCAGTAAGAAAACCGATTAAACTTAGAATTAAGTTTAAGTTTAGACTGGTAAGTTTAAATACGACTAACAAAAAGACACACCCACGAAAGTTTGGACACGTATGTAGAGAGACCCTGTGAAAGATCGAGCTTCAAACTAACTTTTCACTTAAACTTTACGAAACGTTAATCTCATACACTTAGTTAAGTGGCAAGTTGTTGGAAGTAGTCACTTTTTACGTGTTACTGTACTTCATTTACAGACTGCCATGGTTCCTGTAGACATCTCCCGAGAGGCTGGTTTCATCAGACCGGTGTTCCACAATCTTTTTTGTGCTTCGCTCCACCTAAACCTTTCTACAACTCTTATGCCTCCTAGATTACATTAGATTAGATACTAAATAAAGGGATAGGTACAACCCTAGGCACCGCGATCGACTGACCTATTGTGCAACTAAACCACTTAAAAATACCTAGTTCAGCAAATTGGTGCCCCTAATAAGTTCCAGTAACCCACCGAGTGACTAGCTCACTCTGCTGAAGATCCCTAGGGTCTTGGAAACCAAAAAACCCTAGCCTTCTACTAGCAAGAGCCTTACAATAATAAATTATGTGACCTGCGATATCCTCCTCCCTGCACACGGATTCTCCATGGTGCATATCTATCCTGTTCATGTACCCTGTTATGAGCTCCATGATCCTCCTGAGTTGTGCTCTGCCCAGGACATCTGCTTCCCTTCTGAGTCCTCCAAAAACGAACTTTGCTTAAGAGACGTTTACTATGGAAATGTCCATGAAGGTTATCCCATCTTACTAGGTGTTGGTTTGTAATCCACCTATTAATAGTAGACCTGGCCAACGATAGAGAAATCCTTAAAACCGGCTCAGGCCCAAGTGCAGCCAGTCGGTCTTATGCCCTGGAACCCAGTGAAGAAGTACCCGGTTACCCAGGGACTGAGCGTCGAGGTTCTTCTGACACTCCAAGACCAGCTTTATGCTTCCTAACAGACACGCAATTCTTAGTATTCAAAAATTTGAAATGTTCAATACGTTATATATTTTTTCCGGCCAAAAACCAATGGGGTTATCATCGCCGTTCGATAAGTTATAAGTACGGCCTTACTGTTTTTCAAAGTTGATTCATCCATTTGCACCGAGCACTGTCGTGTTTCCAGCTTTGCAACAAGTATCCTCACTTATATCGTGTACTTTTGCTGATAACAATATTGTTACTCATTGGTGCAGCTTTAACGTCTTTGTCATCTTTTTCCAAAACCGTTTTAAGATATGCTGTTGATTGACGGTTTCATTAAATTCTCCCCTTTAACATGATTTCCCAGATTTAACTATGTATAATGAAATTTGATAACTAACCTCCAGAGTACGATTGAGCAGTAAATATAGACTTTACCGTTAAGTCTGGTGGCTACTGAATGCGGAGCGGAGCGGAATGAAGGTGAACGGTAATCAGAAGCGGAGTTCAGTCAGTTTAAAGAAAGCGTTTGTATCTTTTAAATCTAAATATTTAGGCCTATTACAACGGAACTATTACGTTTAAAAACCGTAACCTAGGCAACGATAAATAGTAAGTTTGGAGGCGTGGTCAACTTGAAACCGAACCAAGATACAGTCGAAGCTAAGCTGAGCGGAGCCCGGCTAAGCCGCTTAGATCCATTACGCTTTCAATTCCCGCATTTACATTAAAAACAACAGGTCAGGTTTTGAATGCGTAGTCCGGAGCGGAGCGCTCTCCACAACTCCGCTAAGCATTTAGCGGCCTCAAGGAAGATTGCTTCTCTTATAGCCTATACCTTAAAAAGCCGCCTCGGTGGCCTAGTTGATAGCTTTCACCCCGAGGACCCGGGTTCGATTCCCGGTCAGGGCTTGGCATTTTCATACGCTATAAATCATCTCATCGTTTGCATTAGCCCAAGTGTGCACAATAGTCGGACGTTAAAAAAAAAAAAATATATATATATATATATATATATATATATATTAACAGAGATTAACAGAAGCTGGATACAGGTTGCACTCCCGGAAGACCACAGAGAAGATATCGAACCTGGCAGCAGATTTCAGAAGAAGGAGGCTTTGGTTCTATGGACACATCAGTAGACTCCCAACAACAAGACTTGCCAACAGAATCCTTTAAGTATATACAAGGTGTCAAATCAACAACGTTGTGGATCGCACAAGTCAGAATAGACCTACATGACGCAGGAATAGACCCAACAGATGTTGAAGATAGGCACGCATACAGGAGAAAGATGCTCGGTTGGAAGGTCCCAGAGAATGAAATCCCAAAGAGAGCAGGGGTAAAATGGACGGAGGAGCGGAAGAGGATCCATGGGGACAGGATGAGGGAGGTGTGGAGGATTAGAAGGAACAAGACATGAGTCGGAGTGCTTTGCGTGATCAAACAGGGTCTATGCGCAATAATAAATAATAATAATAATAATAATAATAATAATATATATATATATATATATATATATATATATATATATATATATATATATATATATATATATATACCTTAAAATATAATAAGAATAAAAAATAGTACAAAAATAAGTATTTTAAATTAGGTAGTATTTCCACAATCTAAAATAAAGTTTCCATATTTTAAGGCAAAATAATGTTTCTATATTACCAATAACCTTGTTAGACTTAAAATATTTTCAAATTTTCCACGAAAACCATCCTAAATATACAATTTCGTAGCCTTGGAGACGTATTTCAGTTGGGTAAACGGGCTGTAACAGATTAGCAACAGACACGTATCACGTAGCAGGGAATACAAGACACATAACACAGATTAACAACTCGTACAACGTTAAAAACATTGAACTTGGCCAAACCCACTGAAACTTGTTAACCCACTGTAATCGTGTAAACATTACAAATTGGCTTTCTCGCCGTTCTTTCCATTAGGTGTTTGGTAACTGTCCAACATTCTATTGCTGTTTAATTCTAATACAAGACAAATGAGTAGGAAGATAGAAAGCTCAGCGCAAATTTGTAGGCTACGACCTGGAAATAATCTGTGCTGTATTAATATTTATAAATTCCGTTGTCTGAAGCGTCTAGTAATAAATTGTTCCGCAAATAATATACTGAAAGCACAATTCCAATCCAGTATTCATAGGCATATTTATAGAGTTTATACAACTGTTACATTAGCATTCTCAATCTGAGTGCACTAACTAGGTCGATCATTTGCTACTATTCTATATTACGAGGGTTGTCCGTAAAGTAAGGTTCCCAAGGCGCTATAGTCGCCGCGAACGTTGTTACGCGGGATCCGGTTACCTTGGTTTGCAGCTTGGTTCCTCCACTCCCAATTCCCACCCCACGAGCGGTCTGCGACACTCAGTCTTGGCTTGGTAACAGTTAATAATGGCGTCTTTTCTGTCTACCGCAAGGTGCGAATTACGCTCCGTAATTCGTTTTTTGTGTGCAAAAAACACTGCGCCGGTGGACATTCATATCCAACTGTGTGAAGTCTACGGAGAAAAATGTATGAGCATACAACACGTGCGCAAATGGTGCAGAGAATTCAAAGACGGACATACATGACGAACAGCGTTCCGAACGGCCATCTGTTTCGAACGAAACGATTGCGAAAGTGGAAAAAGTAATGCTGAACGATCGAAGGGTTACTGTTCGGGAGCTCTCCGAGATTATCTGATGTCAGCAAGACCTGCATTGATAAAATTTTGACAGATCATTTAGGGTATAGCAAGGTTTGTGTAAAGTGAGTCCCAAGCAAACCACAAACAGCAACGGATTGATGCGGCCCGCGAATTTCTTCAGGCCTACGAAACCGATGGCAAAAAATTCTTGAACTCCATTTTCACTTGGTACGAGAAATGCGTACACTATACGATACCGGAAACGAAAGAACAATCACGTCATTGGAAGCATCTACAGTCGCCGAAGTTCAATCAAACACTGTCTGCCGGCAAAGTCATGGCGAGCGTGTTTTGGGACAGGAAGGGGCTATTATTGTGCGAATTCATGGATACCGGCACAACAATCAGTGCTGATCGTTACTGTGAGACGTTAAGGAACCTTCGCAGCGCGATTCAAAACAAGAGGAGAGGCATGCTAAGTACGTGTAACACCCGTACTTAGCCCCAAGTGACTACCATCTCTTTCCTAATTTGAAGGAACACGTAGTTGGGACGCATTTCAATACCGGAGAGGAGCTGAAAGAAAAAGTTTTAAGCTACCTTCGCGGCGCGGCGGGAATGTTTCTCGACTCAGGCATACAAAAGATGGTTCACCCTTTGCAGAATGCATCGATCTCAACGGCGATTATGTCGAAAATTAGAAAAAAGTGTAAGCTTTTCAAAAATGTATTATTCAATGCAAATAAACATGTTTTTCATTGTGGAAAATTATTGGGAACCTTATTTTACGACAACCCTAGTATTATTGAAAATTTGCCTGTAATTATATATTTTTTAGCAAAACCGTATACACGTAGACATTGCTTAAAAAGGTGAAAGAATATTTGGCCAAATTTATGATTAGGACAACAAAATTGTAAATGGTAACATTTTTGTTTAGTATAAACGATCGGAAATTGAAATGCAGCTAGCTCAATACGGGGAAAATATATGTTCGCATTAAAATAGCGATATTTTGAAAACCTCAACACGAAAATATTTCGAATAAGCTTTAATTTGGTTTGCAGGTACATAGTAGTTGAAAATTGTACACGAACATTTACCGACTAAATTTTGTTTGTGAGAGGGAAAAACCAAAATGAGCTATTGTACTTTGAAAAACTCAACGCATCTTGAAGTGTATAACAGTTAGAAGATTAAATATTTAAAGTCAGGTAAACTTAGGAAAACCGAGAGGCACTGTTGTCTGAGAGTACACACGAACATGATAAGAATGTATCGTGGAGAAACTGTGCGTAGGTTATGCAGGAAAGAAGAGGTGAGTGCAGTCCTGGGAGTCACTGTTGTCTGAGAGAGCACACGAACATGATAAGAATGTACCGTGGAAACCATTGCGTAGGTTATGCAGGAAAGAAGAGGTGAGTGCAGTCCACATAATTTTATGCCAGCAGGAGGCTAAGGGTATTTGTTTCCAGGACCCTGGGGGCACTGTTGTCTGAGAGTACACACGAACATGATAAGAATGTACCGTAGGTTATGCAGGAAAGAAGAGGTGAGTGCAGTCCACAAAATTTATGCCAACAGGAGGCTAAGGGTATTTGGTTTCCAGGACCTCTGGGGGCACTGTTGTCTGAGGAGTACACACGAACATGATAAGAATGTACCGTGGAGAAACCGTGCGTAGGTTATGCAGGAAAGAAGAGGTGAGTGCAGTCCACAGGAGGCTAAAAGGGCATTAGGCTCAAGGACCCTGGGGGCAATTGTTCGAGAGCACATTAGTCATGATTTATGCCAGCAGGAGGCTGCCAGCAGAGGTATTTGGTTTCAGGACCCTGGGGGCACTGTTGTCTGAGAGTACACACGAACATGATAAGAATGTACCGTGGAGAAACTGTGCGTAGGTTATGCAGGAAAGAAGAGGTGAGTGCAGTCCACAAAATTTATGCCAGCAGGAGGCTAAGGGTATTTGGTTTCCAGGACCCTGGGGGCACTGTTGTCTGAGAGTACACACGAACATGATAAGAATGTACCGTGGAGAAACAGTGCGTAGGTTATGCAGGAAAGAAGAGGTGAGTGCAGTCCACAAAATTTATGCCAGCAGGAGGCTAAGGGTATTTGGTTTCCAGGACCCTGGGGGCACTGTTGTCTGAGAGTACACACTGAACATGATAAGAATGTACCGTGGAGAAACTTGTGCATGGGTTATGCAGGAAAGAAGAGGTGAGTGCAGTCCACAAAATTTATGCCAGCAGGAGGCTAAGGGTATTTGGTTTCTAGGACCCTGGGGGCACTGTTGTCTGAGAGTACACACGAACATGATAAGAATGTACCGTGGAGAAACAGTGCGTAGGTTATGCAGGAAAGAAGAGGTGAGTGCAGTCCACAAAATTTATGCCAGCAGGAGGCTAAGGGTATTTGGTTTCCAGGACCCTGGGGGCACTGTTGTCTGAGAGTACACACGAACATGATAAGAATGTACCGTGGAGAAACCGTGCGTAGGTTATGCAGGAAAGAAGAGGTGAGTGCAGTCCACATAATTTATGCCAGCAGGAGGCTAAGGGTATTTGGTTTCAGGACCTTGGGGGCACTGTTGTCTGAGAGTACACACGAACATGATAAGAATGTACCGTGGAGAAACCGTGCGTAGGTTATGCAGGAAAGAAGAGTGAGTGCAGTCCACATAATTTATGCCAGCAGGAGGCTAAGGGGGTATTTGGTTTCCAGGACCCTGGGGGCACTGTTGTCTGAGTACACGAACATGATAAGAATGTACCGTGGAGAAACAGTGCATGGGTTATGCCACTGTTGTCTGAGAGTACACACGAACATGATAAGAATGTACCGTGGAGAAACCGTGCGTAGGTTATGCAGGAAAGAAGAGGTGAGTGCAGTCCACATAATTTATGCCAGCACGAGGCTAAGGGTATTTGGTTTCCAGGACCCTGACGATTCCAGCAGGATAAGTTAGTGGATTGCTTGAACTTATTAAGGACACCAATCCGCTGAAGTAAAACTCAATAGATTTGTTGCACAACAGATCTATTTATCGCAGTGCTTGAGATTTTATTACACCTTCCTCTAGTTATATTCTATTCTATTCTAGTATGCAGGTAGATTGTAGCTGAAAATGGTGCAAGAATATTTTTTTGCCTCTAAATTTTCGATTGGGAGGCCAAAAATGAGCTACTTACGTAAAAAACTTAATGCGGAGGTATCTCAGAGAATGAGTTCGAAAGCTTAAATTTAAAATTGCAATTAGACAACCAAAAATCCATTTATTTTGGAAAACTGTTGATTTTGAACAACTACGAGATTACGTTGGTAATTACAATAATAATGAATATATTACAGTAGGCCTATTAATTAATACAACTGCAAACTGTATATAAAACATTAAAGTGTAAATATTAGCCTATATCATATATATTACTGTATATAAAACATTAATATATATATATATTATATATATATCATATATCGAGATATTATATCATATCTCGAGTCAACATCCATTTTTCTCAGCATATACTATTCTTACAGACATAAATGAGGTTTCTTCAAAGAGATTTTTTAACTGACTTCTGACATTACAAAACGATTTGGCGCTAAAACGTTTCTGGAAAATTTTAACATAAAAGACACTTTTAACTGTAATAGGCAAAACGGCATCATGGATGCGCATGCGCGGCATCACAAATCAGACAATATTTTGTATATTTTACGAAGCTAACTTATTAATTACGAATATACAATGCCATTACAAATACCTCTTTTTACATAACGTGCTTAGAACAGTTTCCGGGACTTAAAAGTCATTAAATATAAAGGTTATGTTTTGGACACTGTCCCCTATTACACTGTTCATGGTCATCGAATACCAAACTCAATGAATTCACAATTAATGCTCAGTTGATTGACACCGGGAAATGTAGTAATACCACGGGTAAACATAACACCATCTGATCCAAGCATGCCTTTTCAATTGTCTAGACGACAGTTACCAATTAGAATTGCTATCACTATAAACAAGTCGCAGGGACAAAGACTTCAAAGAGCAGGATTGTATTTACCAAATGCCGTCTTTACTCACGGACAATTTTGTATTTTTTTTTTTAACGTCCGACTATTGTGCACACTTGGGCTAATGCAGACGATGGGATGATTTACAGCGTATGAAAATGTCAAGCCCTGGCCTGGAATCGAACCCGGGTCCTCGGGCTGAAAGCCCAGTACGCTATCAACTAGGTCACCTAGGCGGCTCAGACATTTTTGTATGTAGCCTTGTCAAGGGTAACTAAATCAACTGACATGTCTGTATCCATTAAAGAAAATTAAATACAAAAAGTACAAGAAGATTACATTCTTACACCAAATATCGTTTACAACGAGGTATTGTAATGCACTGTAAAAATTGCTATTAAAAAAACCCATTATTTCTATTAAAATGTATATAGGGCCTACTATAATTTGTGATTATTATTTCAAATCGATCGCTTTTCGATTTATTTTTTAAACATGTTTTTCCTTTCTTCCAACTACCGCCTTATCACAACGACTACTTTTATTTAAAAGGCTGTGTTTACTTCAAACTTTCATAGTGAGAAATTTCACACGGGCCCCCTGGTAATACATCATTGAAATTTACAACGAATTGAACTATTCTTGTATAATAAATAACAATATAAAACTGTGTTCAGTATAATGATCTGCCTTCCCTAGCTTCGTCAATTCTACTTTCGTTGACACGTTTCGGAGAACCTCCGTCTTCAAAAACTATATCAAAAAAGGAGTATAGATATAGTTTTTGAAGATGGAGGTTCTCCGAAACGCGTCAACGAAAGTAGAATTGACGAAGCTAGGGAAGTCAGATCATTATACTGAACACAGTGATAATAATCCTAGCAGAAAAAAGAAGAATATAAAATGAATAACAATATAAAACTAGAAATTTTCAATTGTGTCCAAAATGATTTGTAACGGTAATTTTTAGCCCTTGATTTACTTTTTACATAATTGGAAAGCAGTTAAAGGCACTTTGTAGTATAACCACCAATACTTTCTCTGCCTTGATTTGATGGAAGCTGGGGACAAAACGTCTTAACTGATTAGACAGCCGCTCCTTGCAGTACTCTCACTGATTCAACTGTTTACAAAAGTGCTTCGGTAAACGGTGGGCGGGGAGGGGGAGCAACGTAATCTTCGAGTGCTGATGAGAGACAGAGCGAGAGATAAGTAATGCGATGGCAGGCGCAGATACACGATATATGTGGCGTTGGCGCCTGTAAAATAAAGCAAAACGACTATATCGTACATCGCTAAAAATATTCGATGTTAATTTTTTGTGTTCGGATCTTACATGCAGGTTATAATAAGAGGTAGTCCTCGTAGTATATCCACGACATCGCTGGTAACTCTGCTCTAAATTATCCGGTAACCTAATATATGCTCTTTTTGCTATGAAGCGGTCGAAATTATGATAGGTTTTACTGTTCAGCCAATATTATATGAAATAACCAGCAACTACAGTATCAACGTTAAATCAGAGTCCTCCATCTTGAAACGGGGAAAATGTTATACAAGTCTTTCGGGCTTTGTACCAAATTTCAAAACAATCGGTCAATGCGTTTGACCAAAACTGCGTACACTCACAATGGTTAAATCAGAGACAGCCATTAAGACGGAAGTAAATGGGGGGGGAAATGTTACAAACACATCATTTAGGATTTATACGAAATATTTTCGTACCAAATTTCAAAACAATCAGTTAATGCCTATAGTTAAAAGTGCGTATATTCGTAATTACAAATTTGAGGCCGCCATCTTGAAATAGAAGTAAATAGAAAAAAAATAGTATAGTCATTGGGACTGTCGGCAGAAGCGTTAGTTTAATATATATATATATATATATATATATATATATATATATATATATATATATATATATATATATAATACGTCTCGAGAATATAAGAAAAATAAAATCAAACGCACGTGTTATTACTGAATATAAACCGTATACCATTGAACTGTTGCTGCTGGCAATATACACAATAGCCTGTACACAACATCATTACATGCGCGCGTGACGAGAACATGAGAAGAAGAAAAGTGAGAGAGAGAGAGAGAAGAAAAAGATAGCGAGAACCGGCAGACGAAAGAAAGGAAAAGAGCTAAGAACTGGAGGGGGTCTGTGTAATACTTCCCCTACTCGCGTTACTTACGCATCGTAAGCCTACTCGATATAACCGAATCACTCCATGGTGACAAATACAAAGTGCACAACGCGGTATAAGAAGCTAACGCTTCAAAAACCTTACACATACATAGTACAGACTTTATACAAATTACTTTTGTATCAAATTTCAAAACAATTGGTCAACGCGTTTGGCTAAAACTGCGTACAATCGTCCTTGTAAATCAGAGGCCACAATTTTGAAACGAAAGTGCATTGAAAAACATCTTACAAATAAGTTGTTCTGGCTCTATTCCAAATTTCAAAACAATAAGTCAATGGGTTTGGCCAAAACAGCGTAACAAACAAGCAAACACACAAACCAAATGCCACACGGTCGAGTTGAAACAAACCTCGCTTCGCACGGTCAATACAAAAAATTGCTAAAATTATACAGCCTATAAATTTCAAATTTTAAAAGTCAGATTAATAAATATTGTAAAAAATTACAAACACTTTTTCGCAAATAAGTAATTTTCCCCAAAATAAAATTAAGAAACTATCCAAAAAATCGGAAAATCACTATAATCTTAAAAAATAGATACATCAGACCTTAGTCAAACTTTGATTATACTGTATACAGTTTTTTTAACGTCCATACTTCACGCCAGTTGGACTAATGAAGACGTGGGATCAGCCCCACGTTAATGGGGCTGGAAATAAGAACCTTAAGGTGCGCCGTTCAGAGACGCAGCAGACTGACTGGTGTTTTAGCCACATCGACTACCGAGTCCCCTACAGTACATAGAGAGATTCACAATTCTGAGAGAGAGAGAGAGAGAGAGAGAGAGAGAGAGAGAGAGAGAGAGAGAGAGAGAGAGAGAGAGAGAGAGAGAGAGAGAGAGAGAGAGAGAGAGAGAGAGAGAGAGAGAGAGAGAGAGAGAGAGAGAGAGAGAGAGAGAGAGAGAGAGAGAGAGAGAGAGAGAGAGAGAGAGAGAGAGAGAGAGAGAGAGAGAGAGAGAGAGAGAGAGAGAGAGAGAGAGAGAGAGAGAGAGAGAGAGAGAGAGAGAGAGAGAGAGAGAGAGAGAGAGAGAGAGAGAGAGAGAGAGAGAGAGAGAGAGAGAGAGAGAGAGAGAGAGAGAGAGAGAGAGAGAGAGAGAGAGAGAGAGAGAGAGAGAGAGAGAGAGAGAGAGAGAGAGAGAGAGAGAGAGAGAGAGAGAGAGAGAGAGAGAGAGAGAGAGAGAGAGAGAGAGAGAGAGAGAGAGAGAGAGAGAGAGAGAGAGAGAGAGAGAGAGAGAGAGAGAGAGAGAGAGAGAGAGAGAGAGAGAGAGAGAGAGAGAGAGAGAGAGAGAGAGAGAGAGAGAGAGAGAGAGAGAGAGAGAGAGAGAGAGAGAGAGAGAGAGAGAGAGAGAGAGAGAGAGAGAGAGAGAGAGAGAGAGAGAGAGAGAGAGAGAGAGAGAGAGAGAGAGAGAGAGAGAGAGAGAGAGAGAGAGAGAGAGAGAGAGAGAGAGAGAGAGAGAGAGAGAGAGAGAGAGAGAGAGAGAGAGAGAGAGAGAGAGAGAGAGAGAGAGAGAGAGAGAGAGAGAGAGAGAGAGAGAGAGAGAGAGAGAGAGAGAGAGAGAGAGAGAGAGAGAGAGAGAGAGAGAGAGAGAGAGAGAGAGAGAGAGAGAGAGAAAAGAAAGCGAGAACCGGCAGACGAAAGAAAGGAAAAGAGCTGAGAACAGGAGGGGGTCTGTGTAATACTTCCCATACTCGCGTTACTTACGCATCGTAAGCCTACTCGATATAACCGAATCACTCCATGGTGACAAATACAAAGTGCACAACGCGTTATAAGAAGCTAACGCTTCAAAAACCTTACACATACATAGTACACACTTTATACAAATTACTTTTGTATCAAATTTCAAAACAATTGGTCAACGCATTTGGTAAAAAACTGCGTACACTCGTCCTTGTAAACCAGAGGCCACAATTTTGAAACGAAAGTGCATTGAAAAACATCTTACAAATAAGTTGTTCTGACTCTATTCCAAATTTCAAAACAATCAGTCAATGGGTTTGGCCAAAACAGCGTAACACACAAACCAAATGCCAAACGGCCGAGTTGAAACAGACCTCGCTTCGCACGGTCACTAAAAGAATTTGCTAAAATTATACAGCCTATACATTTCAAATTTTATAAAGCAGATTAATAAATATTGTAAAAAATTTACAAAAACTTTTTCGCAAATAAGTAATTTTTCCCAAAATAAAATTTAGAAACTATCCAAAAAATCGGAAAATCACTATAATCTTCAAAAATAGATTAACCTTTGATTATAGTCAACCTTTGATTATACCGTATACAGTTTTTTTTAACGTCCATACTTTACGTCAGTTCGACTAATGAAGACGTAGGATCAGCGTTAAAGGTAAAGCAATGGGAGCTAATGCGGCTAGAAATAAGAACCTTAAGGTGCGCCGTTCAGAGACGCAGCAGACTGACTGGTGTTTTAGCCACATCGACTACCGAGTCCCCTACAGTACATAGAGAGATTCACAACTCTCAAATAAATGTATTAAATTTAAGGAAAAATAAAAAACGATTCGAGAGTATATGGAAGCTTGCAGCAGCCTTGCTAACGTAACGGAAATGAATTTCCGAAACATTTCCACATAAACGAACTCCGAGTGCCGTTAAAGTCATAACTTTTTAACTTATTTTTCTGAAAATCTGATTTAACCATCATAATACAGCACTGAAAATATGAAAATAAAACTACGATTGCCATAAAAAATTCCGTGAAAATTAAAAAATGCTAATGTATGCAGACTTCAACGCTGACGGACCGAAAACATCTCAAAACGAATTTACAGGCACTTAAAATGTAGAGAACGGTGTTCAGTACATAGTCCAGAATCACGTGTCTTACCAATACGATTGCTCCGTTCCAAAGATAACTCGTTAACAATTTTTTTTTTTTTTTTTAACGTCCGACTATTGTGCACACTTGGACTAATGCAGACGATGGGATGATTTATAGCGTATGAAAATGCCAAGCCCTCGGCGGGAATCAAACCCGGGTCTTCGGGGTGAAAGCCTACTATGCTATCCACTAGGCCACCGAGGCGGCTTAACGTTCGTTAACAACAAAACAAACCCTGACCGCCCTTATGGGACGAACAGATTTTGTAACATAAATTTGCTTATTGAATTTTAAGCGAATCCTCACAGAAAAATGAGCTACTGCAGTGGCCGTCGCCATCACAGTAAGACCTAGACCCGGGACCATTAAATGTGCACCTATCCTGACCTACATAACGTTATTTTCGTAAATTAATTCAATCCGTACAAGCTATTGCTAGCCAATTTAAAAAAACAATGGCAGTTTATGGAGACTATCCAATGCGTAGACTTACTAAATCTTAGCGAAGAATTAGCAGCTTCTATTTAAAGCTTTGGCTAACAAACAAAAACAGAAATAACATTGAAGAAAGAACATTATATCTTAAACAAAAATAATTGTCCACACTAATACAGTGAAGCGTTTTGTTAGTCACATTGTCTGCGGTAATTTCAGAATGTAACTTTTCTATAAAGCAGTGAAAGTTACGATAGGTTCTTGCCGTCCAGCTAGTATTACACGACCTGCAATCGTCACCGTTAAATAAGTCGTCATCTTGAACGGAAGAAAACGGAGAAAATATTACACATACTTGTTCTTGCTTTATAAGAGGTACTTCGTACCAAATTTCAAAACAATCGGTCGACGCGTTTGGCTAAAACCGCGTACACTCGTAATTGTAATCGACTAAATGACCTACTACGGTAAGCTTACGGAATGCGTTTCGATTATGACTTCTAGACCACGTTTTGTTGACTCGTTAATATAGATGTTCGATTATTAGTAATCTAACATCTGTTACGTTGGTCTGATTTGATTCAATCTGTATAAGGTATAACTTTGTATTGAAAAATATTTTGGTAGCTAAAAGAAATTCTTTGCCCAACAAAATCATTTAATTCAACCAGTTCAATTTCAGCCATTCGAAATATTATTATTATTTTTTTTTTGTGTGTGTTTAACGTCCGACTATTGTGCACACTTGGGCTAATGCAGACGATGGGATGATTTATAGCGTATGAAAACGCCAAGCCCTGGCCGGGAATCGAACCCGGATCCTCGGGGTGAAAGCCCAGTACGCTATCAACTAGGCCACCGAGGCGGCTATTAGAAATATTAATCAGACTTTCAAAAAAAAGTGTTAGCTAACAAGTCATGACTGTTTAAAGATTCTGAAATGTCGCCATTTTAAAACGAATGAATCAGTTTTCGTATACAGTTGATGTTAAACAATGTTGCGTCTGCTTTTTGTAAATTCTTTTCAATCACGATTGAACGACTATACAGGGTGCTCCAGACATACTTCACAAGTGTATTACCAGAATCACAGTGAAAAACAAAGTTCACACACACATAGACAAGGAAAACCACTTTTATCAGTTGTTTTCCAATTTTTTTCTAAATAATTCATCGAATGTGTTGAAATTCTGCACAATAAAAAAGAACAAGTTAAAAAATAACTTTTTACGATAATCCGTTAAAAAGCAGTAAAGTTTTATAAAAAAACTCGAGTAAAATTTTAAAGTTCGTTTAGTTGCCTCTCGAAGGTATGACTATCAAGACTATCGACCAAAGGTAAAACAGCGTCCACAAAGTGTACGCTGCTAAAAGCTGTATCCTATATCACGAAGTACGGCAACTGAATGCAACAAAACATTTTATTGATCACCAATTACATTACAAAATTTATCACATTCAATAAACTCTCCTTGCCGAACCCTACAACGTTCATATACGAGGTGTGTTCAGAAAGTAACGAGAATTTTAATTTTTGAACAAAATATTTATTTATTCTTCTACATTGATGTTGTCGCCTCCAAAATAGTCCCCACTGGAGATTATGCACTTGTGCCAACGCTTTTTCCAATCCTCGAAACACTTTTCAAACTCGATGTTTCAAATAGCCTTTAGTTCTTTCAGCGATGCGTTTTTAATGTCATCTACGGCTGTGAAACTACGGCCCTTTAAGGTTCTTTTTATTTTTGGAAATAGGAAAAAGTCAAACGGAGCCATGTCTGGCGTATACGGAGGCTGGGGCATCGTTACAGTACTGTTTTTGGCCAAAAATTCACGAACAAGCAATGAAGTGTGAGCTGGTGCATTATCGTGGTGCAAAAGCCATGAATTGTTTTTCCACAGATCCGGCGTTTTTTTCGGATCGCTTCACGCAAACGGCGTTGAACTTGTAGGTAGTACTCCTTATTGACCGTTTCACCTGGTGGCAGGAATTCATGATGCATTATGCCATTAATAACGAAGAACACAGTGAGCATAACCTTCACGTTCGACCGCACTTGTCGAGCCTTTTTCGATCTTGGAGAACCAGAATGCCTCCACTGGTATGATTGAGCCTTAGTTTCGACGTCATATCCGTAAACCCTTGTTTCGTCACCTGTTATAATATGTTTCAGTAGTTATGCATGTCGTTGACTTCATTTAGTGTCTCCTGAGCAATTTCCATTCGCCGCTGTTTTTGTTCAAAATTCAACAATTTTTGAACGAATTTTGCTGCCACGCGTTTCATACACAAAACATTGGAAACAATGTCATGACATGATCCAATCGGTATGCCAACATCATATGCCAAAAACCTCTCTAATTGTGATTCTGAGATTGCTCATAACTATTTCTTTCACTTTTTCCACGTTTTCATTGGTCGTTGATGTTCTGGGGCGTCCAGGGCGTTCGTGATCTTCAACGTCTTCACGGCCTTCTTGGAAACGCTTATACCACTCGTAAACTCTTGCTTTACTCATAGCAGACTCACCATAGGCCTTTGTTAACATTTCACACACTTTATTTCCATTTTTTGCGCAAAATTTGATACAAATTCTTTGATCCATTTCTTTTAACAAACGAAAATCGCCGAGCTCATAAAAACACGTCTAAGCTTAGTGGCTGTCACAAAGTCAACAATGAAAACAAGTGAAAGTTTTATCATACTTCAAGGGCATGTATACCAACATAATAAAAAAAATATTTGACAATAGGACTCTCCAAAGTGTTACACTTTATTCCATTTTTTGCGCAAAATTTGATACAAATTCTTTGATCCATTTCTTTTAACTAACGAAAATCGCCGAGCTCATAAAACACGTCTAACCTTAGTGGCTGTCACAGACAAAGTCATCAATGAAAACAGCTGAAAGTTTTATCATTCTTTAAGGGCGTGTATACCAACATAATAAAAAAAATTGACAATCGGACTCTCTAAGCCCACGAAATTAAAAAATTCTCGTTACTTTCTGAACACACCTCGTACATTTTCCATTGTTCAAAGCAATGCTGGAAGTCCGCTTCTTTCAGCTTGTTGAGAACCTTTGCTTTCACCGTTTCCAAACAGTGAAATCTTGTCCTCTTAAGCTCCGATCTGACCCTACGAAATAATAGTCTCAGAGGGGGCAAATCAGGCGAGTACAGTGGCTGGTCAACACGTGAAGAACGCTGTATTTCGTGAAGAACGTCTTCACAGACAAGGCGGAATGGGTGGTGCATTGTCTTGGTGAAGCATCCAGGATGCTCTTCCACAAATCGGGTCGTCTCACTTGTTCACGAAGACGTCAGAATGTTGATTGATCGTCCTTCAGGGATTCAGTAAACATAGACAATTCCACGTTTGTAAAATAACACAATCATCACGGCCTTGTATTACCTATCCGTTCTTAGCAAAACACAACAAAATAACAATAGTCTTCATTATGGACTATCGATAGTTCCACAGTTAAGATAGTTATACTGTTCGGCAGGAAATTTAACGATCAGGAAATTTTTTTATAAAAATTACTTTTTTCAGTAATTTTCTTTTACAATTTTTAAAAGTCCGCTTTTTTGAAAGGGATTATTGCAGAAGTTCTTTGCATGGACGAGTACAGAGCAATAATTCTACTTTCTAAAAGAAACTGTTTTTAGACCTACGTTTATTTGAACTTTTCATTATTTACATAACTGTTTATTGTATAGGTTTCCTCGTGGAACACCACGCTAATACAAACTGGCAGTGTTATGTAACAGCATATAGGACGAACGACCCATAAGCTGTACTAATACCAATCAACGCATCCACACAGATAATATAAAGGTTATAGGCTACTTCAGGGGTCAACGTGACGCGACTGTCATTTACAGATAAATTAGACGGAACATCAGCCGCAAACCGCCAATTAAATACGTTTATCTGAAAGCTTTTTAATTTAGTTATGCGAATCGATTAATCGTTTTAAGAAACAGAGTACGGTCTCGAGCAGTAGCTGTGCAAAGTCTAAGCCTTTTATCCTTAAAACGCTTTACTCCGACAAATTCTAAAAGCTTTGAGTTTTCAGTATTTAAGCGTTTTACGTACAATATCTTCACTTTTCTCAGTTGAACATTGTGATTGGATTAGGCGTACGTTAAATTACACTGCAAGAAAAATGGTTTCTATACTCCTAAAGTAAACGATGCACAAAATATTGCACAAACTCTTACACGTTTAATTACTTTCCCGAAAATCTGATTCGGAATTTTAACGACTAAGTACCCGCGAAATCGATTAAACTTCAAAACCTTTCAAAACAGAGCTCGGCTCTCCATTTACAAAACGATATTATCGATAAGTGACAAAAAGATATCGATTTATTTATATAGTTTTAAAAATCTTAATATATAAAAGAAGTCCTGACTGATTGACTGATTCATAATCAATGCAGAGCCAAAACTATTTTAGCTAGCGACTTTGAAATTTTCAGGGTACCATATAGGCGTGCACTAAGAAAGGATTTTTCAAAAATTGGAATTTAACGCCATTAAACTACTTACCCAGTCCAACTTTAATAATCAACGTATAGGCGCAACTATAGTAGCTACAGATTTGAAATTTTCAGGGTTACCACCACATGAAGGGGTGCACTGAAAAACGATTTTCCAGTATTCAACCCCTAAAGAGGTAAAAATGGGATACAACAATTTTTATTGGAAAAAATATGTTTTTCGTCTGACCTTCTTAAAACGTAACATAGTCACTCTTAAATATAAGTAATGAAATATATTTTACACCATTTCCCAAAACTCATCCCCTAAAGAGATTGAAAGGGAGCAGAAAATGTAAAAAAGAGGTTACAATTTTGCATTGATCAAATATTTTTTTTTATCGTATATTCTAGAAATATGCTGTAAAACACAAATAATGAAACACATATTTCAACATTTTTCCGAATACATTCCCTTAAAGAATAAAAATGTAAAAAAGAGTGTTTGCTTTGGAGAAAAATATATTTTATGTGATTTTCTTAAAAGTAAATGAAATATTCTAAAACACAAATTATGATACACGTAATTCAACATTTTTTCTCCGAATTCATCCCCAAAAAGGACAAAAATATAAAAGAGGTAAAAATGTTTGTACTGGAGAAAAATATTTTTATCAGATTTTCTTAAATTCGAATGGAACACGTTTGAAGACAATAAAACAACATATTCCGGTTATAATATTTTTTCATATTCACTGTAAAATAATCACGAGTTTAGATGGTAACGCTTTTATTAATATATTTTTTTTTTTATTCTAAATTATTAAATTACTGAAACAGTTTAAGTTTCGTGGGCGAAGCCGCGACGGGTAATGCTAGTACTCTATAACCGACGTGCTAATATGGGAAGAGACAGGTTAGCACAATTTCGTCTCTATATTTCTGTCTCTTTTTCTTTTTCGATAACAGTAAACGTTGTAATCGTTTAAAATACATTCGAAAATAATCTAAACGTTTATAACAATTGTTGTTAATCTTGATAGTTTTTAACAACATAACCTGAACTCACCGTAGTCTATCAGCTGTTCTGTGAAATCAGCTGACCGTTACGAAGTTAATATAAAACACCTGATCTTTTACTATACCTATAGTAAATAATATCTAAGCTAGGTTCACGTATTTATTTTAAAAAACAAGATATTTGTAAACATATCTTTAAACTAATTATGTATTCAGCAAAGATATTATTAAGAAAAGCTTCGATTCTGACATACGTGTACGTTTTTACTGCAAAAAGGCTTAATGTTTTTTTTTTTTTTAATAATCCCAAAGTGTACGTAAGCTAGCCTACATACTAAATTTCAAGCCGCCTCGGTGGCCTAGTTGATAGCGTACTAGGCTTTCACCCCGAGGACCCGTGTTCGATTCCCGGCCAGGGCTTAGCATTTTCATACGCTATAAATCATCCTATCGTCTGCATTAGGACAAGTGTGCACAATAGTCGGACGTTAAAAAAATAATAATAATAATAAAATAAATAAATAAAAATAATAAAAAAAATTCATCGGTATTAGTTTAGTTTCAAACGATGGGCACAGACGTACAGACGTGGACTGATATTCATTAAAGAACATACTTTTAGCGTAACAATCGAAATCTGCAGTACTGTACGTTTATTGTCACGACCACAATACTTTCCATATAGGTCTACTTCGTACAAAAAGCAAAATAGGCTTACGAAAGAAGAAAAGCCGTTGGGAAATGTACCGGAACGGATTGATCATTAAACATTGCTTTGGTCCGTTTATTTTCATACATATGACAGCAGCTGGGATCCTTAATTATATAAATGTTTCATTTCCCCAGCTCCGTGAGTATTTCACGATAAAACATTGCGCCGCCCGTCCCACAGGTAACTTTTCAACACAAACCAGAAATAAAAGCTCAAACTTTCCTTCCTGAAAGTTTCAAAAAACGTACAATAATATGTATTTGAAAAAAAGTCGTTAATTTAAAAACAAACAAAGAGAATCTCATAAAATAGCACAGGATGAGCGGGGGTGGGGTGGGGTGTTCCCCTCTCTCCTCCCATCATTCGGCTGCGAGATGAAGCTTGAAGCTTCACTTCAGTTCAGTCGTGCGACATACGTGCAGCAGTGCAGATACATTGTAGTTCAAGGCTTTGTGAATACGTTCACGTGTTTATACTTGTGTTCTTTGTGTGCTTACTTCAGTTTTGTGTTACTGTACGCATTGATTTACGTGTTATTGGATTAACGAGCAATTACCGAACGCACAGGTATTGATGCAACGTTTATTTCCAACAAAAATATGTCAACACAAACAACACGTCTTCACAGTATATTATTTATTTTTGCGCCTGTGTTGTACACGTATAATTAACACTAAAACCGAATATAAATGTATACGTGCCATTTATTTTATTAAATTATTATAATTTTGTATTACATTTATACGTAAAATAAATGTTTATATTTTAACATAACCGACATAATACACTATTATTTCAAAAGTTATTTTAGAGCAATAATTCACTATCGCTCAATTGGTTAGCTTATCTTCAATCTTATTATAATATTCACTTCGTCTTGGAAATACAGATTTCGCACACAGATATGAAATGTAAACCAACAAAACAGTCGCTGGTTTTTACAATACTGTATACGCCGCTAGTACACTATTATCACTGTCAGTCAAGGTCAGTAATAAATTACTGGCTATATATTTTTAATTAGTCAACACTATTAATAGCCTGGTTCTGGAAAATTAACTTAACAAAACATTTTAGTATATAGGCTACTGAATAAATTTTGGTTTTCGTAATGTTTTTTTTTTTTGTGTTTAACGTCCGACTATTGTGCACGCAGACGATGGGATGATTTATAGCGTATGAAAATGCCAAGCCCTGGCCGGGAATCGAACCCGGGTCCTCGGGGTGAAAGCCTAGTACGCTATCAACTAGGCCACCGAGGCGGCTAGGTTTTCGTAATGAATTAAGCTGACAATCAGACACTGATTTACTGTACCCAGTTATAAATTTTAACAAAATCGTAGGACCAGAATATGAGAAAACACTTTGCCAATATATAATCGATAATTATAATCATTATTGCAACATAGCCACCGGACCATATATTTAAATAATTAGCATTATAAACTATTTTTCCGTCTAGTGGTCTATTTATTCACCTCGTAAAGGCTGGCGCGGTTTCGAAACCTTACTGTTTCATCTTCAGGCTGTAATATAAAATGTCAAATCCCTCTGTCAAGGTCGTCACTAAGTTGAACAAAACACTGATAATTCAGTCAAAACACTAAAAAATTACACGATTAAAATACACACCGTAAAATTTGGTTTGGCCAAACGATACACGAGTTGCACGTATCATTTGGCCAAACCAAATTTCTCGTATGTATTTTAATCGTGTAACTGTTTGTGACGTGTGTTTTCAATGTTTTGTTTAACTTTGTAACCTCGACAGAGGGATTTGACATTTTATATTACGGCCTGAAGATGAAACAGTAACGTTTCGAAACCGCGGCAGCCTTTACGAGGTGAGTAAATAGACCACTAGACGGAAAATACAGGTAATAATCTTAATTATAGATAATTATAGCATTTGCATTGTTGGGTAATTATTCAATAGCTTACGTTAGAAACGCAATGCTCGGAAAAAACATAGCAGTTCAGTTTTACAAAAAAAAAAAGAAAAAAACATTTTACGATCCAAAAGGAATATAAACGACTACTACTACCTGTATATATTTTTTACTACGTAATAAATTCAGGCAAGTAAAATGTTATAACGTATTTTCAATACAGCCAGGCCGTGTTTTTTGTTACTTCAATAGCGCATATATCCACCCAGTCTGACCTAATGCCCCCGCTGCCATAAACTGCGAATGAGCCGTGATTAAACAGCACGAAAGTTTAGCCTACAGGATATAGGCCTACTGGTGCCGAGGCGAATCCTAGGATTCCGTGCTTCGACATAACCTTCTTTTATAAGTTTAGTTTTGATGACCGGATCAAAGTTAGGGTTTTCATGAGCTCGGTTTTATGTTTGGTGTAAAACAGGCCCAATCTTGTTCGATTAGGTAAACTGAAATAGTATGCAGCAATATTATTGTTCTATTTGAAAATAAACACGAACTAATAACTACTAAACTTAAACGAAGCAAGATAAACCATAAATCTGTGAATAGAAGAGTACAGAACTAAAGTTTTTTGTACAGTTATCTGTAGGGCTACGCTGCAGATGTTTTTTTGGATCCCTGAAATATCCCACATTTTATTATCGTTTAACATTTTTTTACATATTTTCCTACTATTACTGAATATATATATATTTCTCCCCCCCCCCAGGGGGTGCAGACTAGCTGCAACTATTAAGAGGATTTAGACATTCCTCGCGGTATCCGAGTCTAACACACACACTTACACTTACAACACTACACTTACGACTTTAACACTTTACACTCACACCTACATTGGGTGGCGATGATAGCCTCAATGTGCTTTTCGCCTTAATATATATATATATATATATATATATATATATATATATATATTCTATATTATATATATTCTATTCTATATATATATATATATATATATATATATATATATTTTTTTTTTTTTTTTTTTTTTTTTTTTTTTTGGTGTTTAACGTCCGACTATTGTGCACACTTGGGCTAATGCAGACGGTGGGATGATTTTATAGCGTATGAAAATGCCAAGCCCTGGCCGGGAATCGAACCCGGGTCCTCGGGGTGAAAGCCTAGTACGCTATCCTCTAGACCACTGAGGCGGCTATATATATATATATATATATATATATATATATATATATATATATGTGTGTGTGTGTGTGTGTGTGTGTGTGTGTGTGTGTGTGTGTGTGTGTGTGTGTGTGTGTGTGTGTGTGTGTGTGCGTGTGTGTGTGCGTGCGTGTGTGTGTGTGTGCGTGTGTGTGCGTGCGTGTGTGTGTATTATTTCTCGAGTCAACATTCCTTTATCTCAGCACATAGGCCTACTATTTATACCGGCATAAATGAGGTATCTTTAGAACGATTTTTTTAACCGGCTTCTGACATTACAAAAAGATTTGGCGCTAAAACGTAACTGTATGCGCACGCGCGGCATCACAAATCGGACGATATTTTGTATATTTTACGAAGCTGACTTATTAATCACTAATAGACAAAAGCCACTTTTTGAATAACATAATTAGAACAATTTCAATATTTACTTGACTTACAGGTAATGAGGTCCTACAAACAGCCCGTCGTACAAGCATACAAGCATTTCGAATACCGAACACATGTTCTGAACACTGTTTACACAAATATATTTGTGGTTTCTCCTTCCATCGTACATCTAGCTATTCGATTTATTTTTTAAACTACCGTTCTTCCAACTACCGCTCTCACCCTAACGACTACTCTTATTCAAAAGGCTGTGTTTACTTAAAACTTTCATAGTGCGAAATTTCGCACGGACGCACTGGTATTCATAAAAACAAACAATTAACACTCACTAACACCATTTTACAAATAAACAGTCCCTAAAGATACATTTCTGTTACTTTTACACACATTTCGTCACGTTGCTGGTATTTTCTTGGTGACATTAGTTTTTATTTATTTCCGTACATGCTACTATATGACACATTTAATAATTCTAAATATAATTGAACAATTATAAGACGGCATTTTGTTTTTGTACTCTCAAGAACTGTTGAATTCGCGTTGGTTTTATTTTCGTAAATACGAGTTGTGTTCAGAAAGTAACGAGAATTTTAATTTTTTGAACAAAATATTTATTTATTCTTCCACATTGATGTTGTCGCCTTCAAAATAGTCCCCATTGGAGATTTATGCCAGCGCTTCTTCCAATCCTCGAAACACTTCTCAAACTCCATCATTGAGATAGCCTTTAGTTCTTTCAGCGATGCGCTTTTAATGTCACCTACGGCTGTGAAACGACGGCCCTTTAAGGTTCTCTTTATTTTTGGAAATAGGAAAAAGTCTGGCGAATATGGAGGCTGGGGCATCGTTACACTACTGTTTTTGGCCAAAAATTCACGAACAAGCAATGAAGTGTGAGCTGGTGCATTATCGTGGTGCAAAAGCCATGAATTAGGACTCTCCAAGCTTGCGAAATTTAAAAATTCTGAACACACCTCGTATATTCCCGATTAAACGTTTCTTCCCCGTTTTGTTTTCTGTAATGCGAGTAGTTTAAATTATTCTGTTTTAAATTTTAGAAATTGAAATTATATTTTTTTTACTGATGAAAAGTTTTATTTAGTAGACTGCAATAGTATAGTTTCACATTATACAGAATGTGTTAGTTTTTTCGTACAAGTAATACAGGTAGGCTTAAATTAAAAGAAATAATAATCACATCAACATTCTTAATAAAGAACTGAAACCGTTTTCACTTTGACGTTTTTTTAATAGTAAGGCCATCATTATAGGCCTATTCAGTATTAAATTCTCGAGGCATGTTTAAATAACCGTTTTCATGAATTAAAAATCAAATAATTTAATCGAATTACGCTTTGAAACGATCGACAAACATTTGTGCAAACAGAAAATTAATTCTGTAAAATGTTTCGAAGAACACACGACCAATAGACGTAAAACTTCACCATTTCAGACATACTTTATGTTTGCCTAATACAATTTCGTGTGTTTTGATCATTTTCAAGGCGAAATCATTTTTTTAATTCGTCGCAGAAAAAAAAACAGAACAGTGCATTAAAGTTAAAAGATAAATTAAACATTTTTTTTTCAATATGAAAATACAAGCTTGCAGGTCGTACTATGTCAATGAAGAAACACAAACACCGTATACACGTATGTAATTAGGACATATTTGACTTAAAAATTGCATAAAATTTGCGCTGCACGTCGTTCCTAAAATAAACTATCGCCGGGCACAAGTTCGCAAAATGAGTGCCATCAACACGCGACCGGAATAAATTAGCATAGTAAATCGGTAATTTTGTGTCGAGAATCGTGTATTCAAGCAATAATTGCAGTATCCAACTGTATTTACGAGAGGACGAGAGAGCAACTATAACATAAGGCTGTCACGTTTCTTTGACAAAGATCTTTGATGAAAAAAAGTAACACAAACCTCTTGTGCTATATTTCATAAAAGAAATATTATCATAGAAAGGATGTTTTATAAAAGATCTCCAATTACAACATCAAAGATATTATAAAATTACTTTTTTTTACTAAATCTTCATTGGAAAATGAGATACTGTACAGGTCATCATTGTAAGGCCTAGACTAGGGATAAAATGAGCCAATCCTGACCTCTGGATAAAGTTATTCTTTTTCAAAAGTGTGTGTATGTGTGTTGCAGTTAGAAGCACATTACACTATCAAAGCAATATGTGTTAAATACTGAAATCTTGACAATATATTTTGTTCAAATGTCTGCCACAGTTGTGTCAAAGAAAACATATTATGTTTAACCAGAAGAGGCACTCATTAAGTATATTTTGTTCAAATGTCTGCCACAGTTGTGTCAAAGAAAACATATTATGTTTAACCAGAAGAGGCACTCATTAAGTATATTTTGTTCAAATGTCTGCCACAGTTGTGTCAAAGAAAACATATTATGTTTAACCAGAAGAGGCACTCATTAAGTATATTTTGTTCAAATGTCTGCCACAGTTGTGTCAAAGAAAACATATTATGTTTAACCAGAAGAGGCACTCATTAAGTATATTTTGTTCAAATGTCTGCCACAGTTGTGTCAAAGAAAACATATTATGTTTAACCAGAAGAGGCACTCATTACGTATATTTTGTTCAAATGTCTGCCACAGTTGTGTCAAAGAAAACATATTATGTTTAACCAGAAGAGGCACTCATTAAGTATATTTTGTTCAAATGTCTGCCACAGTTGTGTCAAAGAAAACATATTATGTTTAACCAGAAGAGGCACTCATTACGTATATTTTGGGGTTAGGCTATGTTTTATAAGTAACACAAATAGTGTTGCCAGCTTGCTTACTTTACAGTTAGCGCGAAGTAAGTTACCAGCAACAGAAGTAAACGCGGGACAGTAAAATAAAAGCAGTTATATCAATGAAAGATTTTTCAGACAGACGATCAACAAAGCCTCATGAGTCAGCACAAGAAACGGTTTAGTATTTACTCTTCCGTGTGAATTCTAACACTAATTCCGTGAATTCTAATTCTTAAAAATTCTAAAATTTTGAATTGCGCCTAAATATTTCTTTTTCTTTTTTTTTTTTTTGGTGTTTAACGTCCGACTATTGTGCACACTTGGGCTAATGCTGACGATAAGATGATTTATAGCGTATGAAAATGCCAAGCCCTGGCCGGGAATCGAACCCGGGTCCTCGTGGTGAAAGGCTAGTACGCTATCAACTAGGCCACCGAGACGGCTCTACGCCTAAACAAAGAAGTTATACATGTATAACGAATTTATAACAAAGAAGTTATACATGTATAACGAATTTATAACAAAGAAGTTATACATGTATAACGAATTTATAACAAAGAAGTTATACATGTATAACGAATTTTATAAAACATAAAAGATAGGAACAGTCACTTGGCAAGACTGAATGGTTTAAAATATTAAACTGCACATAGTTATAACGTAGGCCTAGTACTTTTCTACTAACAATTTTACACATATTTTGAGAATGAAATTTTGATTTAATGGGTATTCATTTTTTTTTTATTATTAACAAAAGGTATTTTTACAGCTTCCAAAGTCAATGTCAATGTTGGCATAGTTTTTAATTAAATATTCAACGAAAGAAACATAGTGCAATCAGACAGTAGAGGACAATATTCTGATGTTATTACCTACGTATATTGAAAATCTTTGTCAAATATTACAACATGTCTTCATCAAAGTTTGATAAAAAGATTAGTTTATTGACGTTTCTTTGATAATGCAATTTCCACCTTGACTTAGTTCTTCGCCCAACAAAATCAATTCAACAGTTCCGAAATCTTAAAACTTTTTTCTTCCTATTTCGAAAATCTGTTTTCACTGTAGTGATCAGCGTTAAAATCTGCATTCGCATTTTAAAATTACAAATTCCATTGAACCCGACAACGGTCAGGATCATTTTCGTGTTTACAATGTAACTGGAATAATTAAAATGCTAATGTATGCAAATTTTAAAGCTAACTTAAATCAATTTTCAAGAAAGTGTTACGGTAAAAAATTATTGTTGTAATTAGCTTCAATCACATCAGCCAGACAGGTGCCGCGCGTATTTAATTAACGTTAAAAGCATTTAATTAAAAAAAGTAAAAGAAATTAGTAGTAAAGAATGTTTTCTTAACATTCACACTCTGTCAGTTAGATTAATGATCACTAGGGATCAGTATTAACGGTAAGGGAAAAGCAACGGGAGTAACTGCAGCTAGTTTTTTTTTAATGTCCGACTATTGTGCACACTTGGGCTAATACAGACGATGAGATAATTTATAGCGTATGAAAATGCCAAGCCCTAGCCGGGAATCGAACCCGGGTCCTCGGGGTGAAAGCCCAATACGCTATCAACTACGCCACCGAGGCAGCTAACTGCGGCTAGAACTAAGAACCTTAATCACGCTGTTCATAGACGCAACAGACGTGATGCTTTAGTCACATCGACAACCGAGTCCCCAGTACCAATACATACCATTTCGTGGAAAGTAAGATCTGGTGAACTGACAACAGAAGTTTAGCTAAGGACTCTATTCGCGGCAAATAAACGCAGATGTAATGAGATTCACAGATACAATCGTTGATATCCTGCAGAAAAGGTTGTGCCGCGTTTATCCTTCGAACAGGGCGTACATTTTGTTAAATAAGTAATAAGGTTACGCTCTTCTGTTCCGTTAAGTGACTGATGTTTCCGGGCGCACTGTAACGTTGCTGCATGATTTATTGGCTCTGAATGACTCCCTTAGACGGCTGACGTCACAATCATCCACTGCTTACTTAGCAACGTGTTTCTTACCCCCCCCCCCACCCGGCAGTCTTCAACAAGAAAGGTGTTGTAAAAATAAAAACTGTTTTCACGGACACAGGTTATTAGATTTAGGTCTCCCCCAGTCAATTTATAAAATGTCTGTACGTCCTACCGTAACGAAGTCTAGCGTCCTAACGCCGAACTGTACTTGCCGATCCGTTAAACTAAAAACAATTTCATTCTTGTAAATCGAAAATGCTTAAGTTGCTGTCAAGACTCGCCCAAATAGCGGGTTTTCCCTTCACACAATTTAACATTTTATTTATTTATTTTATTTTTTTTTTTTTAACGTCCGACTATTGTGCACTCGTTAATGCAGACGATGGGATGATTTATAGCGTATGAAAATGCCAAGCCCTAGCCGGGAATCGAACCCGGGTCCTCGGGGTAAAAGCCCAGTACGCTATCAACTAGGCCAGCGAGTAGGCTTTAACATTTTAAAGAAGACTTATATAATGCCATATATATCACCTTTAAAATAAAATGTTGATCATATTTCTACCGACAGAGTACAAAACGACAAACACGATTTTAAATACTGCAAACAATAGTGTAACTGGATAACAGGCACAGCAAAGTTACATACAGCCTAGTTGATAGCGTACTAGGCTTTCACTCCGAGGACCCGGGTTCGATTCTCGGCCAGGGCTTGGCATTTTCATACGCTATAAGTCATCCCCATCGTCTGCATTAGCCCAAGTGTGCACAATAGTCGGACGTTAAACACACAAAAAAAGCGAAGTTACAAGCTAATGTACTGGCCTCGTTTATAGGTAAAAGTATTTAAATTCGAAACTGAATAAAGTATAACAATACATACCGAATAAAAATTGGATTTTAAAACATTTTTCCGCAAAATTTAGTTAATAATGTTGATAAAGTTTTACGAGTTAGTTTATTTCTAGTTCATGAAAGTTTTCGTTTAAAACTTGGTACAATTTGAAAATGATTTAAACCGTGTAAATAAACTTGTGAATGATCTTTTTCCCATGAGTGTACATAAAATAAGTAAAAAACATGTCCTTGTGTTTACTACTTCCTGTATTTTGGTCGTAAATGCGGTTGGCATGTCACAAAGACAACACAAATATTTATTTTAACGATAAACACAACATGTCCGATAACCGTCATAGAGGCAGTCAATACGCCTACAGTTACTATAGGTCATTGTACTGTAATGTATTAAATGTCGTATCGTCTCGGTACATTTGAAAAGAGTAAAACATAACTTTTATTTTTGTAATGAAAGAATTTTCATTGGAAAATGAGTTATTAGAGCAGCCATTACAATAACATCCAAGCCTTGAACCGTGAATGTGATCACATAACTCTAAATTTTGGAAATAACTTGAGGAAGTTATTTGTTATTGTAACACAGGCAAAATTTGTTCCGTACTGGCGTCCAGTCAAAAACTTTATTTATTTATGTTTGTTTTTGTTTACGTCCGACTATTGTGCACACTTGGGCTAATGCAGACGATGGGATGATTTATAGCGTATGAAAATGCCAAGCCCTGGCCGGGAATCGAACCCGGGTCCTCGGGGTGAAAGCGTAGTACGCTATCAACTAGGCCACCGAGGCGGCAGGTAAAAACTTAAAAAAAACACATAACTTATTACATTTGTTCAGATTCTAACTTCATTGTTATAACCACTGTTAAAAATCTACATAAATTAGTTGTCATTTTAAATTTTTTAAATTAAAAAAAATGAAATTTTAGTAATCAGGATTATGACCTGTGTTTCCGTCTAGTGGTCTATTTACTCATCTCGTAAAGGCTACCGCGGTTTCGGAACCTTACTGTTTCATCTTCAGGCCGTTATACAAAATGTCAAATCTCTGTGTCGAAGTCGTCTCAAAATTAAACAAAACATTGAAAACACAGGTCACAAACACTAAACAAAATTACACGATTAAAATACACACGGTAAAATTTGGTTTGCCCAATTTACATTCCGGACTGCAACGACATACGAGTTGCATGTATCACTTAGCCAAACCAAATTTTATCGTGTATTTTAATCGTGTAATTTTGTTTAGTGTTTGTGACTGAATTTTAAATGTTTTGTTTAATTTTGTGACGACCTCAACACTGGGATTTGACATTTTTTTATTACGGCCTGAAGATGGAACAGTAGTTTCGAAACCGCGGTAGTCTTTACGACGGAAAATAGGTCATAATTCTAATTACGTAAATACGTGATCCGGGTGGCTATGTTGCAATAAGGACATGAAATTTTAAATCAAACTGTTTTAATTTTAAACTTGTGATTAAAATTCACTTTTTTTTAATCACTCTTTTTTCTCCGTTTACGGAAAACAATAACTTGCAGGCTTTGATGTCTCGAAATTATAAAGTATAGGCTATACTTTTTTACAGTTCGAGGTTTTTTAAACTTGACATTTGTAGATATGGTTACGTAGATCGAATAATTGTACGTGTTTGTTGAGATGAGCATTAATAAAGTTTAATATGTTTTTAGTTTATCTGATACATTTAACTTGCACGTTGGTTGTTACAGTTTAAATAAAACAGCGAGAAACGGATCGTGGTATTTTTCTTTTAACTAAACAAATCTAGTTAGCGTTGACACGTAAATGGCCGTAAAGCAATAAACAGACAAACGTGGAAATATTTGATTGCTTTAAAGTTATGTAGCAACACCCGAAACGTCACGCTAAGCAAGTTTGTAAAGCGAAGTCGACATTTTAAAACAGCTTGCCGAAAACGCAACGCTGTGACAGTTTGACAAATACCGCGACGTAATCAATATAACCTCAGCTGAGTGCAGCGCAATAGGCTGAGTGCGGTGAGGTTGGCCTCACTTTTAATACATCTGCTAATAGAATTACCAATTACCAATCAGCTAATTAGTGACGGATTTTTAGGAATCTGTTAACGAAATAACATCGCCTATTTAAATGCAAATCTGGCTAGTTATTTCAATCAATTTTTAACTTAATCAGCGAATATTCATTACCATCCGTTATGACAATTTACAACAAGTCTCGATCGATATTGCTTTAATATCGATCGATCGTTCATCCCCAATAAACAGTTTAAGTAGTTACGGATTTTGTTTTCTTAACGTTTAGATTAATGAGGACGAGGGATGAGTGTTAACGGTAACGGAAAAGCAACGGAGTAATTGCGGTTAGAACTAAGACCCTTAAGCTGCGCAGGTCAGAGACGCAACAGGCTGATCGGTGTTTTAGCCACATCGATTATCAAGTACTCTTCAATTTAAGTAGTTACGGATTTTGTTTTCTTAACGTTTAGATTAATGAGGACGAGGGATGAGTGTTAACGGTAACGGAAAAGCAACGGAGTAATTGCGGTTAGAACTAAGACCCTTAAGCTGCGCAGGTCAGAGACGCAACAGGCTGATCGGTGCTTTAGCCACATCGATTATCAAGTACTCTTCAATTTAAGCAGTTACGGATTTTGTTTTCTTAACGTTTAGATTAATGAGGATGAGGGGGAGTGTTAACGGTAAGGGAAAAGCAACGGAGTAATTGCGGCTACAACTAAGACCCTTAAGCTGCGCAGGTCAGAGACGCAACAGGCTGATCGGTGCTTTAGCCACATCGATTATCAAGTACTCTTCAATTTAAGCAGTTACGGATTTTGTTTTCTTAACGTTTAGATTAATGAGGACGAGGGATGAGTGTTAACGGTAAGGGAAAAGCAACGGCGTAATTGCGGCTACAACTTAAGACCCTTAAGTTGCGCAGGTCAGAGAAGCAACAGGCTGATCGGTGCTTTAGCCACATCGATTATCAAGTACTCTTCAATTTAAGTAGTTACGGATTTTGTTTTCTTAACGTTAGATTAATGAGGATGAGGGAGGAGTGTTAACGGTAAGGGAAAAGCAACGGAGTAATTGCGGCTAGAACTAGGACCCTTAAGCTGCGCAGGTCAGAGACGCAACAGCCTGATCGATGCTTTAGCCAAATCGATTATCAAGTACTCTTCAATTTAAGTAGTTACGGATTTTGTTTTCTTAACGTTAGATTAATGAGGATGAGGGAGGAGTGTTAACGGTAAGGGAAAAGCAACGGAGTAATTGCGGCTAGAACTAAGACCCTTAAGCTGCGCAGGTCAGAGACGCAACAGGCTGATCGGTGCTTTAGCCAAATCGATTATCAAGTACTCTTCAATTTAAGTAGTTACGGATTTTGTTTTCTTAACGTTAGATTAATGAGGATGAGGGAGGAGTGTTAACGGTAAGGGAAAAGCAACGGCGTAATTGCGGCTACAACTTAAGACCCTTAAGCTGCGCAGGTCAGAGAAGCAACAGGCTGATCGGTGCTTTAGCCACGTCGATTATCAAGTACTCTTCAATTTAAGTAGTTACGGATTTTGTTTTCTTAACGTTTAGATTAATGAGGACGAGGAGGAGTGTTAACGGTAACGGAAAAGCAACGGAGTAATTGCGGTTAGAACTAAGACCCTTAAGCTGCGCAGGTCAGAGACGCAACAGGCTGATCGGTGCTTTAGCCACATCGATTATCAAGTACTCTTCAATTTAAGCAGTTACGGATTTTGTTTTCTTAACGTTTAGATTAATGAGGATGAGGGGAGTGTTAACGGTAAGGGAAAAGCAACGGAGTAATTGCGGCTACAACTAAGACCCTTAAGCTGCGCAGGTCAGAGACGCAACAGGCTGATCGGTGCTTTAGCCACATCGATTATCAAGTACTCTTCAATTTAAGCAGTTACGGATTTTGTTTTCTTAACGTTTAGATTAATGAGGACGAGGGATGAGTGTTAACGGTAAGGGAAAAGCAACGGCGTAATTGCGGCTACAACTTAAGACCCTTAAGCTGCGCAGGTCAGAGAAGCAACAGGCTGATCGGTGCTTTAGCCACATCGATTATCAAGTACTCTTCAATTTAAGTAGTTACGGATTTTGTTTTCTTAACGTTAGATTAATGAGGATGAGGGAGGAGTGTTAACGGTAAGGGAAAAGCAACGGAGTAATTGCGGCTAGAACTAGGACCCTTAAGCTGCGCAGGTCAGAGACGCAACAGCCTGATCGATGCTTTAGCCAAATCGATTATCAAGTACTCTTCAATTTAAGTAGTTACGGATTTTGTTTTCTTAACGTTAGATTAATGAGGATGAGGGAGGAGTGTTAACGGTAAGGGAAAAGCAACGGAGTAATTGCGGCTAGAACTAAGACCCTTAAGCTGCGCAGGTCAGAGACGCAACAGGCTGATCGGTGCTTTAGCCAAATCGATTATCAAGTACTCTTCAATTTAAGTAGTTACGGATTTTGTTTTCTTAACGTTAGATTAATGAGGATGAGGGAGGAGTGTTAACGGTAAGGGAAAAGCAACGGCGTAATTGCGGCTACAACTTAAGACCCTTAAGCTGCGCAGGTCAGAGAAGCAACAGGCTGATCGGTGCTTTAGCCACGTCGATTATCAAGTACTCTTCAATTTAAGTAGTTACGGATTTTGTTTTCTTAACGTTTAGATTAATGAGGACGAGGGAGGAGTGTTAACGGTAACGGAAAAGCAACGGAGTAATTGCGGTTAGAACTAAGACCCTTAAGCTGCGCAGGTCAGAGACGCAACAGGCTGATCGGTGCTTTAGCCACATCGATTATCAAGTACTCTTCAATTTAAGCAGTTACGGATTTTGTTTTCTTAACGTTTAGATTAATGAGGATGAGGGGGAGTGTTAACGGTAAGGGAAAAGCAACGGAGTAATTGCGGCTACAACTAAGACCCTTAAGCTGCGCAGGTCAGAGACGCAACAGGCTGATCGGTGCTTTAGCCACATCGATTATCAAGTACTCTTCAATTTAAGCAGTTACGGATTTTGTTTTCTTAACGTTTAGATTAATGAGGACGAGGGATGAGTGTTAACGGTAAGGGAAAAGCAACGGCGTAATTGCGGCTACAACTTAAGACCCTTAAGCTGCGCAGGTCAGAGAAGCAACAGGCTGATCGGTGCTTTAGCCACATCGATTATCAAGTACTCTTCAATTTAAGTAGTTACGGATTTTGTTTTCTTAACGTTAGATTAATGAGGATGAGGGAGGAGTGTTAACGGTAAGGGAAAAGCAACGGAGTAATTGCGGCTAGAACTAGGACCCTTAAGCTGCGCAGGTCAGAGACGCAACAGCCTGATCGATGCTTTAGCCAAATCGATTATCAAGTACTCTTCAATTTAAGTAGTTACGGATTTTGTTTTCTTAACGTTAGATTAATGAGGATGAGGGAGGAGTGTTAACGGTAAGGGAAAAGCAACGGAGTAATTGCGGCTAGAACTAAGACCCTTAAGCTGCGCAGGTCAGAGACGCAACAGGCTGATCGGTGCTTTAGCCAAATCGATTATCAAGTACTCTTCAATTTAAGTAGTTACGGATTTTGTTTTCTTAACGTTAGATTAATGAGGATGAGGGAGGAGTGTTAACGGTAAGGGAAAAGCAACGGCGTAATTGCGGCTACAACTTAAGACCCTTAAGCTGCGCAGGTCAGAGAAGCAACAGGCTGATCGGTGCTTTAGCCACGTCGATTATCAAGTACTCTTCAATTTAAGTAGTTACGGATTTTGTTTTCTTAACGTTTAGATTAATGAGGACGAGGGAGGAGTGTTAACGGTAAGGGAAAAGCAACGGAGTAATTGCGGCTAGAACTAAGACCCTTAAGCTGCGCAGGTCAGAGACGCAACAGGCTGATCGGTGCTTTAGCCACATCGATTATCAAGTACTCTTCAATTTAAGTAGTTACGGATTTTGTTTTCTTAACGTTTAGATTAATGAGGACGAGGGATGAGTGTTAACGGTAAGGGAAAAGCAACGGAGTAATTGCGGCTAGAACTAAGCTGCGCAGGTCAGAGACGCAACAGGCTGATCGGTGCTTTAGCCACATCGATTATCAAGTACTCTTCAATTTAAGTAGTTACGGATTTTGTTTTCTTAACGTTAGATTAATGAGGACGAGGGATGAGTGTTAACGGTAAGGGAAAAGCAACAGAGTAATTGCGGCTAGAACTAAGACCCTTAAGCTGCGCAGGTCAGAGACGCAACAGGCTGATCGGTGCTTTAGCCACATCGATTATCAAGTACTCTTCGTATTACAGAAGTGAAACTATTTGGGTAGAATAAAATAAGTAGTACGACTGGTGCAAAGAAAGGTTTTGAGGTATTTAAAAAAAATGTATTTTAAGGCGAAAAGCACAATGAGGCTATTATCGCCTCCCTAAATGTAAGTGTGAGTGTAAAGTCGTAGGTGTTGTGTTGCAAGTGTAAGTGTGTGTTAGACTCGGGTACCGCGAGGGACGTTATCCTCTCAATAGGTGCAACTAGCCTGTATCCCCTTGCGGGGGAATGGGGACAAAGGAAACAGAATAAGAGACTTTAAAGATTTGTAAATGTGGGATCGGAGACACTGATAATTATTAAGTATCAAACAATACGGCGAAACGTTCTGAAATGATATAAATTAAAATAACGAATAGTTAAGCATCTGCGAAAATATCAAAAAAAAGCCACGACTTGATTTTAACGAACAGCCGAACTGCTACGTTCTCTAATTTATATTATAATTTTTGTTTCGTTTTTTTTAAGGCGAAAAGCACATTGAGGCTATTATCGCCTCCCTAAATGTAAGTGTGAGTGTGAAGTGTTAAAGTCATTGTAGTATTGTAAGTGTAAATGTGTACAGTAGACGTCTAAATCCTCTCAATAGGTGTAGCTAGTCTGGTTTATATTATAATCATTTTATTAACTTTTTATTTATATTCGATTAAAAAATCCCGCTCAAAATCCAATTTAGTTTTATATCCTATCGGATTACCAGCGAGGCGCGAAACAGCGGCCAAATCCTCTGCGATGAATCGAAAGTTATAAATTTAATTTTGTAAATAAATATCCGTCAAACTTTAAAATCATTCTGACTTTTTGTAATATCCAAGTCAAAACTATAACACTTTAGTATCGGCGTATCAAGAACGCGATTCGGACAGTACCATCACTTAACGTTCTTCCCATTCGAGGGCTTGAACATTATGAGGACTGTTTTGTACAATTCAAACAACACGTTATTATAATAAACAAATTATGCACGGTTATACTGATATAATTTTTAGCATGTACTAGTGGGGCCCAAGTGATTTTTAAAGAAACGAATATAGCAAGACGTTTTTAGTTGTCGTTAATTGTATTTAGGTTATTTAATACAACGGGTCTCATTTTGTTCTACTTTCACTTTTGAAACGATAACCTATAAAATTAATGACTGAATCCTATCATTGTGCATTATTGAAATATTTACGAATGAAACTCACTATAACCGAATTTTACATTACATACCTAAATTAGGCTACACTTACTAAAAACAAAGTCTTACATTTTAGAAATGGCCTAGATTGTCTAACCCATTCCACTTTCAAAACTGATTCGATCAATAATTCTTTAAGTTTTAGATACAGTAATAATTTAAATATTACTTTCAACAATGTTTTTTCTAGCTGTTTGTTGAAAAAACAGCTATTGACAGTGTATTGACACACACACAAAATTAACTGTCACCCATGCCTGCACTGTGCTGCACTCTCACGGAGACACTTTATACTGATAGATAAAGTTATTACTTTCAATAAATGGTACTTTCAACAATGTTTTTCTAGTTGTTTTTGTACACACACAATTAACTGTCACCCATGCCTGCACTGTGCTGCACTCTCACGGAGACACTTTAAATCCTGGAATTTTGTTTACAGACTTTTATCGGTTTTAAGTCGGCATTATTTGATTGTAAAGCTTTAAAATGTAAAAGTATGAGGCGTGAGAGTTCCCTGGTGTTTTAACTAATCTCAATAGTCCTTCTTTTTTTGTACAAAACCGATTGGTAACGTAATAATATAAGAAAGATTGCTTTAGATTGTTTTATACTTGAAAACTAAAAACTACGTAAAAATATATCAATTGAAATTAGGTTTTGTAAATATTTCAAATATTAAGCAATAAAGTATCAAAGTAGAGATAACAGAATTTTTGTACCTTTTTTGCAAAAAATATTTGAGAGGAAGTTTGATCACATCGGATCAAAATTACGTACGCGAAAATGCTGAAACACATACAATTTTTACGGTTTCTCAAAAAATGATCTACAGATCAAGGGTCGGGGTAATACCACGATGGCTCATTTTCCAATGGAAAGACGACTGGTTAAACCGTAAAAAAATGTTTTTATATTATACAGTAAGTTACTGTAAGCGTACCCCATTTCCGAACAGGGCGATGATCAATGTCTCGGACTGACAAGTGTTACCTAGCAACCGACATTATCGTCCATTCTAGGCACAGGTATTTACAGTAGAAGTACGTGGGCTTGTTTGTCTGTCTGTCTCGGCACGATCGAAATGGCTTTCAAATTTCCATTTACTTTCTAAAATACAATCCCACAGCATTGAAGGGTTTATTGCGTTTTCCTTAAGTGCTTAATGCATTCAATAAGTAATTATCGTCTCGTGATACGCTAAAGTGTAACATCTGGCGTCCATTTAACGTCAGCCTAGTTTGGTAGTGTATGAATGCCTCCAGAATACTTCGATTTAAGCCATAACTGAGCACAGGTAGGCAAAGAAAACGGTTTCATTATTGTCTGATACAATTTCCATACTTCCCTCGGTCACTATTGTCTGCAATAATGGGGAAACGGAAGTTTTATTGATTTACAAATATACCGACTGAACGTTATACGTAGACTGAGACTGACGTAGCCTCTCCCGAGGGGTCTGGCAGAGTGAAATGGATTGGCTTTATGTCTCAATCTGTCCGAATTGAATCGCAAAAACAATACCCACAAGAAAATCCAGCCTAATGTTGTGGTAGAAGTGCAGTGCACACACTTGACAACAAATTAAGTGAATTCCCATTGAATCGCCATCACGGTAACCTCCCATTTTGGGACTTGATAGAATTTCTAATATATTTAACCGTTTATGACTTTGGTTCAAGACTTTTTAGTATGTTTGATTTACAGTGCAGCAAATACAAAGACGTAATTTTTACAATTTTCAAAATGGCGACCTTTAAATTTTTTAAAAATCTTTGAAACCACCAATTTTAAAAATTATTTTATAAGAGACAAAATATGCCGTAAGTAGTCAGGCGGTCAAAGAGGTTAAAATTCTTAAAAAATCGGTGAATAGGACACGTGATTAAAATGAATTTAAAAGCGATTTTGATCTTTAGCACGTTTTGTCAGGTCGCTAATATATACAGAACATTTTATTATGGAACATATTTATTACAAGTATTAAAATTCAAAAAAATATTTTGGTTTTAGGATATATTTTTTTTTTTTAGTGTTTAACGTCCGACTATTGTGCACACTTGGGTTAATGCAGACGATGGGATGATTTATAGCGTATGCAAATGCCAAGCCCTGGCCGGGAATCGAACCCGGGTCCTTGGGGTGAAAGTCCAGTACGCTATCAACTAGGCCACCGGGATTCGGTTTTAGGATAATTTCAAGTGTTATTAACAATAGCCAAGAAATTGTGTTTTTAGTTTTTTCACGATAACTTGTTCGTTTTTCAAGATACAGAAATTTTAAAAATATCCATTTTGTTTATCGTTACAAAAATAAAAATATATTGCCTCTTATAAAAGTCTTATAAAATTTATGGTTTCAAATATACATAACTTTAAAAAGAGTGAAAGGTTGCTATTTTGAAAATCGTTAAAATAGAGTATTTGTATTTCGTACACTTGTAAAGCAAACATAGTAAATGCTTAGGTTATACCAAATTTAAACTGAATGTCTTATCTATTTGCTGGAGTTACAGTGAGTTTCTTTTTTAAAAAAAAGCACGCGCATGTGTGTGTGTGTTGCACTCTTAGCATTTGCAATTTTGGTTCAGCCGATTCAAAAAATCCTTTAACAAAAAGCAATAAAATCTCACTCCATTCTCCATTCCTGAAATGGAGGTGTTATTAACAATAGCCAAGAAATTGTTTTTTTGTTTTTTCACGATAATTTGTTCATTTTTCAAGATACTGAAAAAATTAAGAGACGTTAATTTTGTTTAACAAAAAAATTTGTTTATCGTTAAAAAATAAAAATATATTGCCTCTTACAAAAATCTTGTAAAATGTATGGTTTCAAATATACATAACTTTAAAAAAGAGTAAAAGACTGTTATTTTTGAAAAATGTTAAAATAAAGTATTTGTATTTGGTACACTTGTAAATCAAGCATAGTAAATGCGCATACAAAATTTGAACTGAATATCTTATAAATTAATGGATTTGCTTTACGGTAAGTTTCTTTTTATAAAAAACGCACGCGCGCGCGCGTGTGTGTGTTGCACTCTTAGCTTTTGCAATTTTAGTTCATCCGTTCATAAAATATATTTCCAAAAAGCCATTAAATCTCACTCCATTCGCCATTTTTGAAATGGAAGCGAACGGGGGAAATGTTACGCACACGTCTTTCGGACTTGATACAAAGTACTTGCGTACCGAATTTCACAACAATCGGTCAATGCGTTTAGTAAGAATGCGTAAATCGTCATTATAAATCACAGCCCGCCATCTTGAAATGACAGTGAATGGGGAAAAAACCTTATACGTATGTCATTCGAGCTTTATACAAGGTATCTCGTACCAGATTTTGAAAAAAATCGGTCAATGCGTTTAGTAAGAATGCGTAAATCGTCATTATAAATCACAGCCCGCCATCTTGAAATGACAGTGAATGGGGAAAAAACCTTATACGTATGTCATTCGAGCTTTATACAAGGTATCTCGTACCAGATTTTGAAAAAAATCGGTCAACGCGTTTAGTAGGAATGCGTAAATCGTCATTATAAATCACAGCCCGCCATCTTGAAATGACAGTGAATGGGGAAAAAACCTTATACGTATGTCATTCAAGCTTTATACAAGGTATCTCGTACCAGATTTTGAAAAAAATCGGTCAACGCGTTTGGCCAAAACTGCGTAACAAACAAACACACAACGCAGATCTTGTTTCGGTCAATAACACAGGTTATATAAACCCACACCATATAATTTTAGTGATAAGGACAACAATAATAATATTTTGACTGGAATTCATTAAAAAAAATTATACATTAATTACTTCCATCAATAAATGTTTTACGTGCTGACATACTTGATCACAGGACGCTGTACAAGAACATTAACAATTAATAACTACCATAAAAAAATTGTGTAAATTTTCTCAATTTGGTGCGCATTCATTTTAAAAAAAACACGTTTACCAAATTTGTCGAAACAATTATGTATAACGTTTTCTGGAAGTTTTAATCATTCAATTGCCAATTCAACGTACAATTTGTGATACAAAGTGTTTACATCGTTAGCCTGCGTCAATAAAGTAATAAACTGGAAGCTTTACAACAATTTACGGTTGCATTTAATCGATATTAATTGCAACGCTAATAATGAATTCAACTTATTAGCATGTAATGATTATTAATGACTCTAGAAATATACAAGCTTTAGGGGATAACGTGTAATCCCCACAACCGTTCTGGATAGACTCGTCCATTACATTAGTGTATTACCCAAGCGTACTGCAATGAAATTAGCAACGGAGTTTGCGAGTTTTAAATTTAGCGCGTAAGGCACGTCGGCCAATTTATTGCGCTGTTGAACCTCCTCTTTATGGATTACAGTACTTATGTAAGTATGTTTACCGGTAGTTCAAAGAACAGCAGAAATAACAGTATATTCTTAATTAGTATACAGGGCGCTACACGATAGCGTTCGTAACTTTTTGTGTCAATTTAACCGGTAACTGTACTATTAACGAAAATATTACTGGACCAACTTTATTGGAAATTTTATGTTCTTTCTCCGTGAAGCGGTCAAAATCATGATAGGTTTTGCCGTTCAACCAGTATTACAGGGCCAGGGAATAAACAGCAACTTGAATAGTCAGATCCCGCAAACTTGAAACGGAAGTAAATAAAAAAAAATGTTATACGTAAGTCAGAAGGGCTTCATACCAAATTTCAAAACAATTGCCCAATGTGTTTGGCGGTCGCCTTGAAACGGAAGCTAATCGGACAACATCTTACAAATACGTCGTTCGGGCATTACACAAGGTATCTCCGTACCAAATTTCAAAACAATCGGTCGAGGCGTTTGGCCAAAACTGCGTAACAAACACACAAACTACACTCGGTATCGTTAAATCATTTCATTTGGGCTTTATACAAGATACCTTCGTACCAAATTTCAAAACGATCGCTCAATGCGTTTGGCCAAAACTGCGTAACAAACACACAAACTACACTCGGTATCGTTAAATCATTTCATTTGGGCTTTATACAAGATACCTTCGTAACAAATTTCAAAACGATCGCTCAACGCGTTTGGCCAAAACTGCGTAACAAACACACAAACTACACTCGGTATCGTTAAATCATTTCATTTGGGCTTTATACAAGATACCTTCGTACCAAATTTCAAAACGATCGCTCAATGCGTTTGGCCAAAACTGCGTAACAAACACACAAACTACACTCGGTATCGTTAAATCATTTCATTTGGGCTTTATACAAGATACCTTCGTAACAAATTTCAAAACGATCGCTCAATGCGTTTGGCCAAAACTGCGTAACAAACACACAAACTACACTCGGTATCGTTAAATCATTTCATTTGAGCTTTATACAAGATACCTTCGTAACAAATTTTAAAACGATCGCCCAATGCGTTTGGCCAAAACTGCGTAACAAACACACAAACTACACTCGGTATCGTTAAATCACCTCATTTGAGCTTTATACAAGATACCTCCGTACCAAATTTGAAAACAATTGCCCAATGTGTTTGGCCAAAACTGCTTAACAAACACACAAACTACACTCGGTATCGTTAAATCACCTCATTTGAGCTTTATACAAGGTACCTCCGTACCAAATTTGAAAACAATTGCCCAATGTGTTTGGCCAAAACTGCTTAACAAACACACAAACTACACTCGGTATCGTTAAATCATTTCATTTGGGCTTTATACAAGATACCTTCGTACCAAATTTCAAAACGATCGCTCAATGCGTTTGGCCAAAACTGCGTAACAAACACACAAACTACACTCGGTATCGTTAAATCATTTCATTTGGGCTTTATACAAGATACCTTCGTAACAAATTTCAAAACGATCGCTCAATGCGTTTGGCCAAAACTGCGTAACAAACACACAAACTACACTCGGTATCGTTAAATCATTTCATTTGGGCTTTATACAAGATACCTTCGTAACAAATTTCAAAACGATCGCTCAATGCGTTTGGCCAAAACTGCGTAACAAACACACAAACTACACTCGGTATCGTTAAATCATTTCATTTGGGCTTTATACAAGATACCTTCGTAACAAATTTCAAAACGATCGCTCAATGCGTTTGGCCAAAACTGCGTAACAAACACACAAACTACACTCGGTATCGTTAAATCATTTCATTTGGGCTTTATACAAGATACCTTCGTACCAAATTTCAAAACGATCGCTCAATGCGTTTGGCCAAAACTGCGTAACAAACACACAAACTACACTCGGTATCGTTAAATCACCTCATTTGAGCTTTATACAAGGTACCTCCGTACCAAATTTGAAAACAATTGCCCAATGTGTTTGGCCAAAACTGCGTAACAAACACAAACTACACTCGGTATCGCTAAATCAGAGGCCGCCATCTTGAAACAGAAATGATTGGGAAAAGTCTTATAAGTCGCTCCGGCTTTATACAAGATAAGTCCGTTTAAACTCTCTGCAACGTGAGGTTGCACATCTTGAAGATAATTTATGTTTGTTTCTGATCCTGTTTTTTACTTTTCTGAGTAATTGCAGTTACGAAATAGCCAGTAATTATTACATTATTGTAACATAGCCACCGAACCACATATTTAAGTATAACCTATTCTTCCCGTCAGTGGTCTGTCCACTCACCTCGTAAAAGCTACCGCGGTTTCGAAACTCTATCGTTTCATCTTCAGGCCGTAATACAAAATGTTAAATCCCTCTGTCGAGGTCGTCACAAAGTCAAACAAAACATTAAAACACACATCACAAACACTGAGCACAATTACACGATTAAAATATGTACGATGAAATTCGGCTTGGCCAAAAAACACGCGCTGCTCGTACGTCGTTACATTCGGACTCCCGTCGCTCGTTGCTTGGCCAAACCGAATTTCATCGTACATATTTTAAACGTGTAATTGTGCTCAGTGTTTGTCATGTATGTTTTTAATGTTTTGTTTGACTTTGTGACGACCTCGACAGAGGGATTTACCATTTTGTATCACGGCCTGAAGATGAAACGATAGTTTCGAAACCGCGGTAACTTTTACGAGGTGAGTGAACAGACCACTGACGGGAAGAATAGGTCATACTCCTAGTTACTTAAATATGTGGTTCGGTGGCTATGTTACAATAATGAAATAATTAATGGCTATTTCGTAACTGCAGTTACTCAGAAAAGTAAAAAACAGGATCAGAAACAAACATAAATTATCTTCAAGATCCTAATTTCATTAATTTTTGTTTATCATAGTGCGAAATTAAAACATATGAAAATCTGTAATGAAATAATAAGATTCTTTCTATAGTAATAAATTATTTCTTATAAAATTCTAAACTTAATTTTTCATTATAAATTTTATAATTCGTATAAACTTTACTTTATACCGGCTTAAATGATTACACTGTACAGGTATAATTACTTAAAACATTTCTAGAAGATACATACACTAAAGTGTGAACAGAAAGTGCATAAAAAATATAATTAGACTATTAAATTATAATAACGATTTATAATTAATTATGGGAGAATTGTTTGAAGGAATTTTTGTAATGATACTATAAATGGAAGAGTGTATTTGGTTGTGTATACATACATCTTTTCACAGCTTCAAACCTTTTTATATTTGTTGAGCGTTTCGGAATATTTCCATTATCAAAACTTTTTGCTATACTTTTTGGAGCAAACAAACAATGTTTGAAGCAACGAAAGGCTGTACAATGTATGTACTCAACCAAATAACCAAATAAGAAAACTATAGCCTCCTGTATGAGATTGTCCGAAAAAGGTCTTTTTGGATTGTTTGGCTTTGATTTGTAAGGTAGTTTGTTTTGATTTTAAAATGGTCTTTTTGGATTGTTTGGCTTTGATTTGTAAGGTAGTTTGTTTTGATTTTAAAATGGTCTTTTTGGATTGTTTGGCTATGATTTGTAAGATAGTTTGTTTTGATTTTAAAATGGTCTTTTTGGATTGTTTGGCTATGATTTGTAAGGTAGTTTGTTTTGATTTTAAAATGGTCTTTTTGGATTGTTTGGCTTTGATTTGTAAGGTAGTTTGTTTTGATTTTAAAATGGTCTTTTTGGATTGTTTGGCTATGATTTGTAAGATAGTTTGTTTTGATTTTAAATGGTCTTTTTGGATTGTTTGGCTATGATTTGTAAGGTAGTTTGTTTTGATTTTAAAATGGTCTTTTTGGATTGTTTGGCTTTGATTTGTAAGGTAGTTTGTTTTGATTTTAAAATGGTCTTTTTGGATTGTTTGGCTATGGTTTGTAAGGTAGTTTGTTTTGATTTTAAAATGTTTCTGAAAAAGTAAATTCATTTTTTAAAGTTAGTTTTAAAACAGGAGTCAATTTTAGTTTCTTTAAGTCTCAGTAAGCAGGCCTTTTTATTACGTTGTCTTTTGTATCTTATTCTTTTCAGTTTCGAAGGAAATCTTTCGCCTAAACGATTCCTATTTATTCCATCAAGTCTTTCTTATTTTATTGTTTATCTATTTAAAATTTATCTATCTAAAAAAAAAATCTTTTCTGCGTAATAAAAAAATATTGTTATTACTTATTATAATAAAACTCGTATTAAAAGGAAAACCATTTGAACGGTTCCACAAACGCGAGAGAATAAGTCGACGCGTTCTGATTTCAATAGTCTGTCTGATTTCAAGTGTTTGTGAATGTAAAAGCCAAGTTCACGTCTGAAGACTTTGTGTGACGTTACGGCAAGCGCACAATAGCACAAGCTATATTAACAGGAAGTCTGTTGATTATTTGTAAACAACAGCGACATCCGTTACTCCAGCATACCCTTTCTTTCTTAATTAATGTTCATGGCAGTTCACGAACTTGCTTTGCTTTTAAATTTTGTTTTAAATGTTTATTACATTCAAGACCGCAGGCTATTCAGAGAAAGGAAAAGGCGCATCCTTTTTCTGGTGTTAATTAATTGCGTCGCGCCCAGGACATTAACAAATTCATGTTTAGGCTAAAACTAACGCGAAATTATGTTTTTGAAGTCGTAATACATGAATATCTACTGCCTGCTATCACTACCGTAAGGACGAATGGTGTCAATCAGCTGTTCTTAATTTAGTTTCTTTAAAATCATACATTTCTGTACAGTACTTATGGCGAGGTGTATTTGGAAGTGGCGGAGTAAGACACTGAAGCCCAAAAAGCTTGGGTATATCATTTATTTTCACAACTTACTAACAATAATTTCTTATCATTTAGTTCTTCAGTCACTAAGTTATCTGCCTTATCATTACTTTTTCATTAATTTTACCTATTTCTTCAATGCTTTATAATTTTCAACGCTTCACTATTTTTCCATCTTATCAGTTACTTTCCTATTCTAAAATTAACTATAATTACTTACTTCTGTGATTTATTACTTGTTTCTTTGTTCCATCATTTAATTATTCGCTTTATCCGTTACTTCTCTACCATAACTTAAATATTTCGTCATTACTTACTTCTGTGATTTATCATTTGTTTCTTTGTTCCATCATTTACTTATTCGTTTTATCCGTTACTTCTCTACCATAACTTAAATATTTCGTTATTACTTACTTCTGTGATTTATCAATTGTTTCTTTGTTCCATCATTTAATTTTTCGTTTTATCAGTTACTTCTCTACCATAACTTAAATATTTCGTCATTACTTACTTCTGTGATTTATCATTTGTTTCTTTGTTCCATCATTTACTTATTCGCGTTATCAGTTACTTCTCTACCATAACTTAAATATTTCGTCTTTATTTACTTCTGTGATTTATCATTTGTTTCTTTGTTCCATCATTTACTTATTCGCTTTATCAGTTACTTCTCTACCATAACTTAAATATTTCGTCTTTATTTACTTCTGTGATTTATCATTTGTTTCTTTGTTCCATCATTTACTTATTCGCGTTATCAGTTACTTCTCTACCATAACTTAAATATTTCGTCATTACTTACTTCTGTGATTTATCATTTGTTTCTTCTATTAATATTTACTTGTTTCTCATTAGTTCTGTTTCATCATTTACGTCTCCATCATATCAGTGATTGCTATCAGAACTTATTCCCTCGTTTTTCTTTTACTTCTCCATTTTATCATATATTTTAGTCTAATACTTACTTCTCGTCTTAGTCCCCGCAGGGGGTGCAGACTAGCTGCACCTATTGAGAGGGTTTAGACGTTCCTCGCGATACCCGAGCCTAACGCACACTTACACTTACAACACTACACTTACGACTTTAACACTTTACACTCACACTTACACATAGCCTCAATGTGCTTTTCGCCTTAAAATAACAACAAAAAGATTTCATCTTAGTAATATGTAAATATAATGCGGACATATACGAGTATACAGTGAAACTGTTTGGGAGTATCAGTTTTAAGACGAGTCTAACACAAACACTATGAATACTAGTTTCGACGTTTGAAGGTCTTAACTGACATTTTATATCAACTCCAAATGAAATAAATTTCCTGTTATCTTATTGCTTGTTCAGCAGGTCCCCCAGAACTCTCCCTATGAGTTATTTTTCAGTACGCGACAAGACAACAAATGAAAAAAATAAAAATTAACTAATGTTAAACAGAACAGACATGTTGTTTTCTCGGGAAAACATTTGTATGCATTGTAAATCCTAGTGCTTCTGTTACACCGGTACATGTTGGGGGTGGCTGCTGAGAGCACGGCTTGCATTTAATTCCCCTCCTGTTGGTTGCCGCCACGTGTTGTTCAACTGGGGAGGACACCGAACAAGCAGCGCTGTACACGGCAAAATGCAGTAAACGCGCGTTTATTCTGTTTAAGCTGTTTACGTTTATTATAATCTCCTGTCGCAACGATAACAAAACTTGTTGTGCTGTTAGCACAGTGTAGCGGGCAATGATTTATGTTAGGCTCGAATTAAAACCGGTTGTCGATTATCGGGTAAAATTACGTTTAGTTTAGTATGAACACGTCCTTCTTCTACCCCACTCGTTGGCTCGAACATAGATTACAAATTTATAATAGCAAAATTATTATTGTTGGTCAAAATAACGGAAATCAACAAAAGCGTCCGAAAAACAAACATCCGTCGCTTGTTTGTATCAATATTTTCAAAAATTTTATATTGTGACTTCAAGTAGCTCATTTATTTTGCAATGGAAATTCTTTGGCAATATAGGCTACATTGCATTCAATTAAAAGTACGTTGAGCCGCCTCGGTGGCCTAGTTGTTAGCCCAAGTGTGCACAATAGTCGGAAGTTAAAAAAAAATCTTCTATCTCACTCGTTGACTTGAACATAGATTAAAAATTTATAATAGCAACGTAAACCTTACGATTCTTAAAATAGATCATATAAACTGTATTATTGTTGGTCAAAATAACGGAAATCAACAAAAGCGTCCGAAAAACAAACATCCGTTGTTTGTGCAATATTTTCAAAAATTTTAGATTTTGACTCCTAGCAGCTCATTTATTTTGCAATGGAAATTCGTTGGAAATATAGGCTACATTGCATTCAATTAAAATTACGTTGAGCCGCCTCGGTGGCCTAGTTGATAGCGTACTGGGCTTTCACCCCGAGGACCCGGGTTCGATTCCCGACCAGGGCTTGGCTTTTCATACGCTATAAATCATTCCATCGTCTGCATTAGCTCAAGTGTGCACAATAGTCGGACGTTAAAAAAAAAAATCTTCTATCCCACTCGTTGACTTGAACATAGATTAAAAATTTATAATAGCAACGTAAACCTTACGATTCCCAAAATAGATCATATAAACTGTATTATTTCCGTCAAAATAACGGAAATCAATAACAGCGTCCGAAAAACAAACATCCGTTCCTTGTTTGTACAATATTTTCAAAAATTTTAGATTGTGACTTCTAGCAGCTCATTTATTTTGCAATGGAAATTCGTTGGAAATATAGGCTACATTGCATTCAATTAAAATTACGTTGAGCCGCCTCGGTGGCCTAGTTGATAGCGTACTGGGCTTTCACCCCGAGGACCAGGGTTCGATTCCCGGCCAGGGCTTGGCTTTTCATACGCTATAAATCATCCCATCGTCTGCATTAGCTCAAGTGTGCACAATAGTCGGACGTTAAAAAAAAATCTTCTATCCCACTCGTTGACTCGAACATAGATTAAAAATTTATAATAGCAACGTAAACCTTATGATTCCTAAAATAGATCATATAAACTGTATTATTTTCGTCAAAATAACGGAAATCAACAACAGCGTCCGAAAAACAAACATCCGTTGCTTGTTTGTACAATATTTTCAAAAATTTTAGATTGTGACTGCAAGTAGCTCATTTATTTTGCAATGGATTTTTTTTGGTGTTTAACGTCCGACTATTGTGCACACTTGGGCTAATGCAGACGATGGGATGATTTATAGCGTATGACAATGCCAAGCCCTGGCCGGGAATCGAACCCGGGTCCTCGGGGTGAAAACTCAGTACGCTATCAACTAGGCCACCGAGTCGGCTTTTTGCAATGGAAATTCGTTGGAAATATACACGGCATTCAATTAAAATTACGTTGAAAGAATACGCCCTCACGACAAGATGTTTAGTTCATCATTCTTCCTTAATTATTATTTATTGCATCTAAAAATAGGCTTTACAATATTCCGCTTGCAGGCACAAGTAATTATTAAGACCTGTTTTGGTGTTTAAAATTGTTATTTATGAAGTGCGGTTTAAAATAACGGGTCGCGCAGCAAAATACTATTTGCCTGAACAGTTCACGTAACCACCAACAATTCCGGTTATTTTGCTGTAACTCGTTGGTCACAACGCCGAACTATTATAATATACCGATGCCATTACAGGTGTCAACAAAAACATCAAGGTAATAATTATTGAGATATGTTTTATTTGTTCAAGCTTAAGTGAAAAACAAATATTGTGCATCAGTTTCACAAAATTCAATTGACTGGCACAGAAACAAAATGCATTTAACAGGGAAAATTCGCTGCCGGTTTTGACGGCTAACCTCTATCGCAGCGATCGCTGTGGCCTCGACCGCTTTTTTTTTTGGTGTTTAACGTCCGATTATTGCGCACACTTGGGCTAATGCAGACGATGGGATGATTTATAGCGTATGAAAAGCCAAGCCCTGGCCGGGAATCGAACCCGGGTCCTCGGAGTGAAAGCCTAGTACGCTATCAACTAACCTGCCTCGACCGCTTGTCAAATCATGAAACGTCCATGTATAAAAATTTACGACACATGTTGATTTCGATTAATATATGTAGAAACTTTAACAAATATACTGTAAATAACTTATAAATAAAAATATCGTAAACATAGGCAAACATAACCTCAAAAACAACGTATGTCTTTTGTAGTGTGAATTGTAAACCATCTGCTGTCATTATATTTGTTATATAATTGATATTGTAACACATCTAAAAACTTAGTCGAAGGACAGACAATAAAAGAAACATTTTTATTCAACCAAACCCCCTTTCGTGAAGTTCTGTAAAATATTGTTCCGCTCAACTGCAATATACCAAAATTTACGAATGTCTTCAATTTAAAATCTTTAAGGAATAATTCTACGTTCAACGATGACACCAAAATTTTGAGAACTAAATATTTTGTTTTTAATTTTCCCTGAAAGTGATTCTAAATTATAGTATGATGTTTATTGATTTTGTTCACTGGAAAAAGAGCTATTGGCGCACCATAAGGACTCAGATTCAGGACCTTGAAATGAGCACCAATCCTGACTTCTAAATCATTTTTTCAGGGAATGTTAAACTTGTGCGTGCGTGCAGTATGTGTGTGTGTGTGTGTGTGTGTGTGTGTGTGTGTGTGTGTGTGTGTGTGTGTGTGTGTGTGTGTGTGTGTGTGTGTGTGTGTGTGTGTGTGTGTGTGTGTGTGTGTGTGTGTGTGTGATGTATTTTGCTCTCTCTCTCACTGTGTTGTTTTTGTGTGCTCTCTCTCTCTCTCTCTCTCTCTCTCTCTCTCTCTCTCTCTCTCTCTCTCATTGTGTGTGTGTGTGTGTGTGTGTGTGTGTGATTCGAACATAGCACAAAAATTGATTATGGCAATAGCTTGGTCGAGTTCGTTAAGCAGCAAAACTCATTCAACAGTTTCAAAATGGCGGTCATTTCAAAACTTTAAAAATTCACAACTTTGTCTTAACCTTTAAGTCAATAAAGATCGAATACTAATTTAATATTATTATTGCCTACAAGCAAATGCAAACAGCAGTTTAGTTAATACACTTGAAACAGTATATTATGATTAGTACACAAATCGTATTGCCCTGCTTCAGGCGGATAGTTGTATCAAACATAGCCTAATTGGATCTGGTGGTTGCGGCTTGTTAGCGGGCAATTCATGAAGTCTCCAACTTTGACTTGGGCAATCTTACTTGGCAAACAATAGCAGCTACACTACCGCTGCATGAATTTATTGTAGTGCATTATCTTTAAACGTGAATAATGTACTGTAAATTGCGTTATATGCGTACTAACTGAAGCATAAGTGAAACTAAATTTCATGCATGTCGAGACTAGTTTAAAGTTCTCACAGCACTAACTGGTGTATTCTTGAAGTAACTTATGAAAACCAACCTTTGTTATACATTTTGAAAATAAAAATAGTTACAAATCAATAAAGACATCTGAGCGGTATTTAGTATAGTTGTAGCGACGGAAATTGTAACGTTTTCAAAGTTAAACTATCGCTGTGTTCAGTATAATGATCTGTCTTCCCTAGCTTCGTCAATTCTACTTTCGTTGACGCGTTTCGGAGAAACTCCATCTTCAAAAACTATATCTATACTCTATTTTTGAAGATATGGCGTATAGATACAGTTTTTGAAGATGGGGGTTCTCCGAAACGCGTCAACGAAAGTAGAATTGACGAAACTAGGGAAGGCAGATCATTATATAGAACATAGTGATAATAATCCTAGCAGAAAAGAAGAATATAAAAAGAATTAAAATATCGTTATTACAAGTTCTCACAAGTAGTTAATGTTCCAGTTTTAAATTTTAAATCAAATACGAATATTTGCACCATGATACTAAAATTTCTGATAGTGAATAAAGGCTCAGTTTAGACCAACTTATTGCCGAATAATTAAACAGTATTTTTGCAATAATTAAGAGGATAAAACAATATAAGTAGAAAGAACACATTCCGATATTCCTTATGACGGTAAAATTTAAATACTGTATAGTACACTTTTCCGTGCTAATAATCAGATTTAAAAAAATATTTATACAAAAGAGTAAAACAAATAAAACGAATGCTGTTTTGAAACTGAGTAGTGGACTTTCCTGGATAACGAACATCACTACATTTTACGAGGTGTGTTCAGAAAGTAACGAGAATTTTTAAATTTCGCGGGCTAGAAGAGTTTGATTGTCAAACATTTTTTTTATATTATGTTGGTATACATGCCCTTGAAGTATAATAAAACTTGCAGCTGTTTTCATTGTTGACTTTGTCTGTGACAGCCACTAAGGTTAGACGTGTTTTAATGAGCTCGGCGATTTTCGTTTGTTAAAAGAAATGGATCAAAGAATTTGTATAAAAATTTTGCGTAAAAAATGGAATAAAGTGTAACAAAGTGAGTGAAATGTTAACAAAGGCCTATGGTGAGTCTGCTATGAGTAAAGCAAGAGTTTACGAGTGGTATAAGCATTTCCAAGAAGACCTTGAAGATGTTGAAGATGACGAACGCCCTGGACGCCCCAGTACATCAACAACCGATGAAAACGTGGAAAAAGTGAAAGAAATGGTTATGAACAATCGCCGAATCATAAATAGAGAGGTCGCTGATTATGTTGGCATATCGATTAGATCATATCATGACATTGTTTCCAATGTTTTGTGTACGAAACGCGTGGCAGCAAAATTCGTTCCAAAATTATTGAATTTTGAATAAAAACAGCGGCGAATAAAAACAGCGGCGTTGACTTCATTTAGTTCCTCAGGAGTCACTAAATGAAGTCAACGACGATGCAGAATTACTGAAACGTATTATAACAAGTGACGAAATATGGGTTTACGGATATGACCTCGAAACTAAGGCTCAATCATCCAAGTGGAGGCATTCTGGCTCGCCAAGACCGAAAAAGGCTCGACAAGTGCGGTCCAACGTGAAGGTTATGCTCACTGTGTTCTTCGATGTTAATGGCATAGTGCATCATGAATTCCTGCCACCAGGTGAAACGGTCAATAAGGACCTACAAGTTCAACGCCGTTTGCATGAAGCAATCCGAAAAAACGCCCGGATCTGTGGAAAAACAATTCATGGCTTTTGCACCACGATAATGCACCAGCTCACACTTCATTACTTGTTCGTGAATTTTTGGCCCAAAACAATATTGTAACGATGCCCCAGCCTCCATATTCGCCAGATATGGCTCCTTGTGACTTTTTCCTATTTCCAAAAATAAAGAGAACATTAAAGGGCCGTCGCTTTACAGCCGTAGATGACATTAAAAGCGCATCGCTGAAAGAACTAAAGGCTATCTCAAAGATCGAATTTGAGAAGTGTTTCGAGGATTGGAAGAAGCGCTAGCACAAGTGCATAATCTCCAATGGGGACTATTTTGAAGGCGACAACATCAATGTAGAAGAATAAAAAAATATTTTGTTCAAAAAATTAAAATTTTCGTTACTTTGTGAACACACCACGTATACCAAGTTTGATTTTCGATCGAATATTCGTTTACAAAATTTTTTCAATGTGGTTAGTTCCTGAAAATTTATTTTTATCACTAGACATTACAATTTTTCAGTTTAGTATTTTTAGAAGTTTTAAAATAGTTAACAATGTTATAATACAATGTTTAAAAAAATAAAAAATCGATCTATTAAATTAAAAAAAACATTTTTAAATGAGTAAAATTTGTACGTGTTCAATTTTAAAAACGTTTTGTCATACTCGAGAAGTAATTTCAAAAATATTATATACCTACAGATACAAATAAGGCTAAATAAAAACATGTTTTTAAAAAAAAAAACGCTTTTTTAATGTAAAGTAATATCGCCTCTATAAATGTAAGTATGAGTGTAAAGTGTTAAAGTCGTATGCTAAGTGTAGTGTTGTAAGTGTGAGTGTTAGACTCGGGTACCGCGAGGGACGTCTAAATCCTCTCAATAGGTGCAGCTAGTCTGCACCCCTGCGGGGAAATTACCTGTTGTTCACAACTCCAGAACAATCTTAAAAACTCTTCCATACAAAAACTATAATCAAGTATAATTAATTAATTAGGTGATAAATTGAAAAATGTATTAAAGAATATTGAACTGTGCCATGTCAGGAGGAAGTGTTTTAGGGATTGATTTTAACGTTTGACCTAAAATAAACATTATGAATCGATAAAAGCGTCCCGAATTTTTTGTTTTAAATAGTCGATTTTAAAGAAAAACAAACACAAACAACCGGAGCTCACTGATTCTCTAACAAGACTAGTGGATTACTTAATTACTAATGGATTACTAGTGGATTATTTAATGTGCCAGTTTCTCACTCACGACCAAAATATATTTTAAAACGAAGGCAGAAGAGAAACATATAAATCAATAAATCAGGATAACATAAAGTACAGGGGGTACAATTTGCTAATTGGATTTAACGTCCGGTTTGCGGGAATTGTTTTTGCTACGACGTTTAATTCCGACAGATTGAGACAAGAAAGCGTGACTGAGGCATCGCCCCCCACCCCGGTCGACATATTTTTATGTCCGTAGAATGTCGCCGTATTTTCGTGACAAAATAAATCCTTTGCTTTCCCTCCTCCAAAACGTGAACACTTATTTCCGCGCCACTGACTCGTCTCATCCTTCCGTTACTTCCGCTCTGGTTTTGTGAAATTCGTTTCTGGTTACAACAATGAAATTGTTTATTGTAAACACCCCTTTACAACAAAAATATTGCTACGACAGCCTGTATAGCAGAGGTAAATAAAGTTTTATTTGAAGAAATTAATTAAACATAACTACTGTATAATAAATATGGAAGGCTGTAAATAATATAACCTGGTGGTGAAATCCGAGAGCAATTTTTATGAAAAAAAAAAATAGGTACAGTACTGTATAATATATTTGTCGATCTGAACTATATTCTTTTCTAAGTTAACGTAGACGCTTAAATTTGAAAACTTGAAAAAATCGATTTTTAAGAATGGATCCGTTTTCGGATCTCCAGATTTCAAAAAATTGTTTTTCTTAAATTTATTTTCAATTTGTTTAATTTGCGTATGTACAGTTTGCTCACATTTCGAAAGATGTTTTTAGTTTTCTTTAATACGTTTCTTTTCAAGCTATATTTTTTATTATTGCAGTCCGGAATGTAACGACGTACGAGTCGCGTGTGTAGCTTGGCCAAGCCGAATTTCATTATGAATATTTTAAACGCGTAATTGTGCTCAGTGTTTGTGATGTGTGTTTTAATGTTTTGTTTGACCTTGTGACGACCTCGACAGAGGGATTTAACATTTTGTATAACGGCCTGAAGATGAAACGATAGTTTCGAAACCGCGGTAGCCTTTATGAGGTGAGTGGATAGACCACTGAGGGGAAGAATAGTTCATAATCCTAATTATTTGAAAATTAGAAGGGTGAACATTTTCAAAGGAGGGTTTTGTACCGGTAATTTCGAGCTAAGTGCCGAAGTTAAAGGGAATGTTGTGCTGAATTCAAAAGTGCCATTGGAATAAAGGCCTTTAGGTTTTTGAACCACTAAAAGGCAAAAAACCGTACATTTTGGCTTAAATCTATATAGGACGTTTAAGGTAGCAAACCTATCGAAAAACGTTATGCTGCTTTCGAATTTACGTCACTTGAATTGTAGTTCTTGTAATGTTAGGCTTTGAAAGGGCTAAACCCCCGAGTTTTACTCCCCCAACCCCGAAATAAAACCCAGGCCGTTTGGAGTTTTTCGTTTGAATCTGACTGGACATTTCGGGTATCAAATAAGTGTTTTGTTTGACTTTGTGACGACCTCGACAGTGGGATTTAACATTTTGTATAACGGCCTGAAGATGAAACGATAGTTTCGAAACCGCGGTAGCCTTTACGAGGTGAGTGGATAGACCACTGACGGGAAGAATAGGTCATAATCCTAATCATTCATATATTTTTTAAGTTGCAGTCGTTAAGAAATGAACAATTAAATTTCTCAAATTCGGTTAATTAGATTTTGTTTAAATTTTTGGTCTTATTTGGAGATTTTAACTAAAGTCTAGTGTACCAGTTAGGGAATAAAGAGAAGAAAAAAATAAAACTTGAATACCACCGTCGGGATTGTCCAGTTTACGCAGAAATCGATTTTCCGTTTTTCTGTATCGATTTGCTTCCGAATCGAATATTTTGGAAAAAAGAACGTGCGAAACTTTGTAAAATGTGTTTGCAATATACATCGCTATAGCGTGTATACTTACAACAATGTTTAGTATATTTTCAAGTTTTGTGTGTTATTCGAAAAACAGTATTTCGTTTTTCTTAAATTTTACAGTCCAAAACGTGAACAACGTAATGTCAAATAGCCTGTAGTAGAGGGTCTGTGACCCCCCTCCGTTACCTATTTTCCAGAACCCAAGTAAAAATTCTTGGGAACCTAATTGTTCTCCAAGTAAAAATTCAGTTTACAAGGACACAATGCCACACATCAACAACTATTGCTAACAAGTTGCTGTCACAAAGGACAGTGACTCTGAGTTAAATGAAGTAATATACCCGTGACGTTTCTTACCTTGAAGGTGCGAAGCAAACAAAAGTGGACACCCAGAAGCCCTTTCACCCCAGGCCTCCTGGTAGAATGTAACTCAGCTTGTAACAACGTAAACAATGACAAACAGACAGAAGGAAATTCACAAACATTTTGTATTGCAAATAATCGGTTCTCATAGCATGTGCAGTTCAATAATCACGATTACCAGCGTGTTTTCTTTTCTTTAACAAACGTTTGCTGTGTGTTCTACTAATCCAATTTTTCTTGCTCATATGAAATTTATATTTTAATTTTCTTTGAACTCATATCTAGCTAGCAGCGTGTATTCTTTTAAAAGGAGGCATCGAAGCTAAAAAAAGTGCATATTGTTCTGAATGATTTATTTTAAAAAATGGCCTTAAATTTTCAACAATTACTCAAAAAATTCAACAAACATGAATAACATTTTGAAGTTTAGGCAGCTCGCTGACGTGATGGAAGCGAATTTCCGAAAATAATATCTTTTATCGTAATTTTTTAAAAATTTGGCTCACCACCACAATAAACACTAAAATTTGCGTACATTAACGAAAGCATACGCCTGATATACAGTTCAAGAACATCTACGAGACAACTGACGACAATGCGTTTCAACAAATGACACGACTGAATGTATTGCATACATCAGTACGCAATAGAATTTGAATAGTTAAAACGCTAGTAAGGTGAAATCGGATTTTCAAAAGGAAAAAAACAGAACAAAAAAGTTATGACGTAGCAAAGATTTATAATTACCACCATTTTGAAACTGTTGAACTAATATTGCTGGGAAACGAAATTGGCAAAATTTTGTGCCAAGTTTTTATTAAAGTGGACAAAAATTGCGAATGCAAAGTGCTAAGCCTCCCCCCCCAAACCATTAAACATAAACGGACTAGAAGTACAGCCACCATTGTAAAAGTGTGCTCAAAATCAGACGCTAAAGTCCAAATAGTTGGACTATTTGCCGCTAAGAACGCTGCAAGCTACAAGAACAGGGGTGGAGATGTTTCAGAAAATACACAGTACTATTATCAATTTAACTGTAATTGAACACTGCCGCAAGATGGCACCAGCAGCACGCGCTCCCATACTTCTCAACAGGGTTATAATTTTAGTACGTTTATATTCGATGCTCAAACACATAGAGCCTAAAACAATACATAAATTTTAACGAGTCCCCCTTAAAAAGTGAACCAGATTAGCGTTCATTTTAATTACCCGGGGCTGGGTCTTACCACGATGGCCGCTGCAATATAAATTCGCAAATAAGATGACAGTAAATTGTACGTTTACAGAATTCTGAATAGGTCGTACGGATGATCATTAAATAAACTTTAATGGTTGTAATCCGTAAACCTTATTGCGCCGTTGTTAGATGAGTACCTAATTCAATTGCTTCTTACTCGACTCAACGGAAGCCGGTACTTATTAAATTGACTTAGTTCTTACGTCCCGAAGTTTGTTTGTATTTCAGAATAAGCTATAACTTAATAACTCGCCAACAGAAAAGTACATTATTTAACAACCTCAAGTACGTTATAGGCCTAACCTCTTTCAGTTTTTGATATTAAGCATTTTATAAATACTAAAAATTTAGATATTGTAACGAATGATTGTCTTTACATATATATTTATAATACAGGGTTTAAAATAATAAGTTAAACGAAATGATTTTTTGTGTGTGTTTAACGTCCGACTATTGTGCACACTTGGGCTAATGCAGACGATAGGATGATTTATAGCGTATGAAAATGCCAAGCCCTGGCCGGGAATCGAACCCGGGTCCTCGGGGTGAAAGCCAAATACGCTATCAACTAGGCCACCGAGGCGCCTCACGAAATGAATAACCAGTATTTTATAGTATAAACAAAGCTATCAACCAATGGTACTAAAAATATTTCCTAAGAAACAGCTGTTTGTTGTTACCGACAGTTGGTACAGCACTATAACTTCCACGACAGATTTCAGTTTATGATTTTATATTTTATACAGCACTTACGTTTATATTTTCAATTTAAGGAAGTAAAACGTTATAGGGCGATGTAGTACATTAAAATTCCTTATACGAATTATTAAAATTGAAATTAAATTAAATTAATTAGAAAATACGCACGCGCAATAAATAATGATTTTTTTTTTTGTATTTTAAGGCGAAAAGCACATTGAAGGCCTCCCTAAATGTAAGTGTGAGTGTAAAGTGTTAAAGTCGTAAGTGTGTGTGTTAGACTCGGGTACCGCGAGGGACGTCTAAATCCTCTCAATAGATGCAGCTAGTCTGCAACCCTGCGGGGAAAATAATGAAAAGGAATAGTTCGTATTTAACATTAAAAATCTAACTCACCGAAACAAAATACCATATTTTTATTTTACAATCGGAGCCTTGTGTGTTTTTATTTAGTTTCAAAAACAAACCGCATTAAAATACTAAATTTAAACTGCCCTATAACACAGTATTGCACGCAATTACAACTTGCACTCATAGGTTAGCCTAGACGTGTTGGACGTTACCTCTGCAAATAGTCTGGTTTAAAAATCGTTGTAAATTTATTTTGCAGAACATTAAGTAAAATAGTATTTCAAAAACAATACACGATTGTGTCAAGCCAAAATTGGTTCGGAAGCCATCGACAAAAAACACAAAGCGGAACACCGATCCGATTGTGTCCCCCAAATTGGTTGATCAGATTTAGTTCGAATTTTCGTAATATAAGGAGATTCAGACAAAGATTTTGTTTTGTTCCGGCGAAAAACCGATGTGGTTATCATCGCCGATACTCAAAATAAAATTATAAAGCAACGAATAAAATAAACAGAAATTTAACTTTAATAAGAAAACCAAACAACAAACTATAATAACAAAAAGAAATAAATAAAACAAAACAAAATAACAGTTATAAATATATGACTAAAACCAGTTAACAATAATATATCTAAAACAACAACAAATACACAAATTATTGTAGGGCTCTAAATTGGCCCTACAACAATAACATGGAAAATAAAATAAATATAAACGTACCTAAAACTAAATAACAAAATAAAACAAATATAAACAAATAACAAAACAAAACAGCAAATATAAACAATCTTTTCAAGGCTGTAAAGGGGTCCTACCACAAACAATAACAAAAATATAAATTAAATTTTATTTACAAAATTCAGGCGTGAAGGAAGTCTAGGACCCGTTCCACGGCCGAGGCACTATCTCCCAACATCGTCTGCAAACAATTGCTCAGTCCACACATAACACGCAAATTTTGGAAACCAACACAATCGAGCAATATATGTGTTATTGTGACGGTTTCCCTTTCAGACAAAGAGTCATGGCCTACTGTACCGTAAACAATTTTTGAAAAATTACTCCGGTTTTCCAGTTCTTTGCGAATAGCTCCTGAACCAACGTTGGGCGGGTTGTTGTCAGTTGTGTGCGGGTAATTACCAAAAACAACGTTTAAGCAGTGGCTTATCGCGCAGGTTTTGGAAAAAACAGACTCACACACGCTGCGCACACACACGCACGCACGCGTACAAACACACGCGCGAGCGAGCGCACACACACACACACACACACA
>CM040183.1:20337684-20425184 GCA_022606455.1 Callitettix versicolor | reverse complement strand
TAATAATAATTAATTGCCTTGTGACTATTTTGTTTTGTATTTTAATTAAATCAGTTGGTTTTTTTATCGATCTATTCAATAAACAGTTTTATTTTCAATAAATAATAAAACTTTAAGAGCTGTTCAATAAATAATAATAATAAAATTCGCTTTAAGAGCTGTATTTTAAAACGAATTGTGCCCTTGAAAAAAAGTTTTTCCTACAAACGATACATTTTCAGTGTATCCTCTCACGAAGAATAATGATGACTAGATTTCATCACTAATTGAATTATATGCAAGAAAGCGTAAGTTTTCATAGATTAAATTCAAAATATATCGACAAAAAACTGGAAAATCGGCCTTATCTATCAAAAGCGATTTACTAGGTTTCCTTACATTTTAATTGTATGAAGTTTTATTATCTAAGCTAGTCAGTGGAACAAATCTGAAATAAATAAACCCTGACCGCCTTCGGGTTTGTTGTTTTTTGAGTTTTACTCACTAACCGTCACTTTCTGTTACTTCAACTTCGGTAGATTCCTGGGTATTAAATAATAACGTATGAGAGGTGAGCGCTCGCTGCTGGCGGCATCTTGCGGCAGAGTGTCCAACTACAGTTAGACAATAGTACTGTCTATTTCCTCAAACGTCTCCACCTAGCAGAGTTCGTAGCGACAGACAGTTAAATTACTTTGACTTTAGTCGCTGATATTGGAGCACGCTTTTTATAATAACGGCTGTACTTCCAGTCCGTTTATATCCAACGACTTAAGTCATTAATATTTATGACAATGTCTGAGCAAAATCAGATCAACCGATTTTGAGTAATTAGGCATTTTCTGCACGAAAATTTTTAACGTTGCGAAAGTTTTATATTTTTTGCACTATTCACTTTGTAGTCATACAAAAAAGTGATAACTCAAAGTACAGAATTATAAACAGAAATAACTAGATTGTTACGTTACGAGTTAAGTACAACAAAAATACAAACAAATTATTGAGACAATTTATTGCTGCAACAAGACTAACGACGTTGCCAAAGTGTGCAGAATATTGCTGCAACTAAATTAACGTTGTTGCCAAAGTGTGCACAATTAATTACGCTTCTGAACGACTTCCATAAGATCGTTAACACTGTAAGACAAATGGCGTCACAGGTTACTTTACTTTGCCGGTAAACTTGACCTATTTGTTTCGCCTTCCTGTTTTAATTTCACGCAAATATATTCTTACATGGGCGACATTAATCACGTAGCGGAAGCAACTTAAACACTTGCGAGAAAAACATTCGAGAATAAATCTTCAACTACGTTATTTACGTAAATTACATTTTATATTACGAGACAACCAGAGTTATATTAACCCAATATTGAATATAGATTTAGAATTAACATACAACCGGTTCTTTAAAACAATAAACACTGACTAATTAAATAAGCAAATACGTACAAAATATATCTTCACACACGCGCGCGCGTGCACCCCTATATATATATATATATATATATATATATATATATATATATATATATATATATATATGGTAAGAAATATGGTAAGAAATCATATGGTAAGAATATGGTATATGAAATCCCATATACCAATATGGTCCCAATATGGTAAGAAGTCATATATTCTTACCAATTGAAAGAAAATTTCAGTTCTTCCTAACATTGGGCTGTAATTTCCTTCTCCAATAATCCCTCATTCGATCAGATCGTTGCTTCCTGACGGCATCTGTGATCACTACCTTCTTGTGTCTCTTCGGTTTATCCACTTTAAATTTATTAGTCTTAAGAATGAGTGTTATTTTACATTTGTCTGTTTCATCATCCATTTTCAGTCCTATTTCACTGAGGTCTCCGAGGACTTGTGTGATGTATATTCCCTGTGTTTTCCTGTTGATGTTTCTCATTACCAGTTGTCTCAGGATTCTGTCCTCCGACATTCTGTGATATGTGAAAGAAGTGGGAAATTCTTCGTTTTTTCATTACACTGAGAACTGGGTCGATATATTTGTATACTGTTTCATTGGTGGCTATTCTCCAGGTCCCGTCTTTCCGGTAGCTTTTGTTGAGACACGTTCTGATGATCCTTCTCTCTGTCTTAAGCAGCGGGTCCGTCTTGTTTTTGATTTGGAAGAGAGTTTCACTGGCATATAATGTTTCTGGGAGTACCACTGATTTGTAGTGGCGTATTTTTGTTTTTATTGACAGGCATTTTTTCTTGTACGTTGGCCAAATTAGCAGCTGGGCTTTCTTAATTTTTGCTACCCTATTGAGTAGTGCGGGTTTTCGTCTAGATTGTATGTTATGGTTTCTCTCAGATATTTGAAACATTCCACGAGCCTTATGGTGTTTCCGTTAATGTTCACTATATTTACGCATAGCGGGTCCATGGCTCTGTTTTTTCATATGATATTCTTAAGCATGCCTTCTTTTATTTAGCGTATTTTGTTAATAAAACACCACACGATACACGATTAATAAATATTTGTAATCTCTACACGCCTGTCTATCGAATTATCGACAAAGTAGAATAGGTTTTTCACGGAAACGACACTTCAAACAACACTAAAAGTAATTTTACAGTATTAAAAATACGCAACGTTTTACAGCAAAATTAATCTCAAGATATATAAACGAGAAGTAATATATTAGACAGCTTACCTGAATGTTTGCTAAGTAGCTGTTTCATATTTAAATTGTTTTCTCTTACCTAGAACAAAGAAAGTGAATATTAAAAACGTAAAGTAACATATTATTTATTATGAAAAAGTAAATAAGAATTTTATTAATTTTCTAACTATATCTGATTTTTGGTATCAATGGCCACCAAACGCGTAACAGATATGCGCTGACAGGATCGGACTGCGCATTCAAAACATATTGTTTTCAATTTGAGTGCGGCCACTAAAAGCGTAAAGAATCTGAGCGGAGTCAAGCAGCGTAGCTTCGACTCTGTCTAGTTTCGGTTTTGAAGCTCACTTAGCTCTCACCACGCCTCCAACCTTATCTAACTTATATGTCTCGTTACCTAGGTTACCGTTTGCTACGTTACGGTTTTTAAAAATAGTAATTTCCTTGAATCTATTACAATATGCTTAAATATTTAGATTTAAAACCTGAAAACGCGTTCCTTAAACTGTCTTTCCGGTTCCGGTTTCTGTCGTTCAGCGCACCTCCGCTTCGCATTTGGTGGCCGCCCAGCTTAAGCATTCAAAACCTAACCTTTGCTTTTAATGTAAACACGGTGAGGTTAGATTTTGAACGCGTAGTTTGCTCAGCTCGGCCGTATTCATTTTAATCGTCGATTATTAGTCAGGTAAGGTTTTAACTTTACACCATATATAACCATTTTCAACGCTTTGCTTGCAGGGAATGTGACGACAAGGCCGGGGCGATGTGAACGGCGACCAGCTGGTTTGAAGAATGTCCCACAGTCCCAATAAGCTGTTGGTTAGTGGACTCCTGTTGATAGCCGCCGTCGGCCATGTCTGCAACGCTATTCTCAGTAACACAAATATCGCATCTTCGTTATGCGACCTGAACCCGTGCAAATGTCCCGGAGGCAGGGGAAAAGTAATCTGTGACTGCAGCACATCTTTGCTGAAGGTAAATTTACAACTCCAGTCCTGCGTGCTGAACGTTTACTCTGTTCGGGCGCCAGTTTGTTTCTCTAAAGCAACGTTTTTCTTTAATATCGCGTTCAATCTTTGCATTACATAAAATACAAACGCTACGCTCTATAAATTTATGTAACTGCACTTCGAAAGTTACGAAGCTAATTTATAATCTATTTTATTTATATGTTACTGCTGTAATTGAAAGAATAAAAGCAAAGACCTGCAGTTAAACAAGATCAATGGAAGAAAAGGGGGTTTAAAAGTTAAATCACAAACTAACAGAGAGATACGTAACACAGAGATTAAGTAACTTGCACATTTATGCAGTTAGGCGAGCAACTGTAGTTGGTGATGACTTTGTTAACTTCTTTTACTTCTAATTGCATTTCTTTACTTCTAATTGGACATCTCCACGATAGCATTATGCACCAATTAAATACATCACTCGTGGGTTCTCATAATGTTAATTAAAATAACGGTCATATTATCTGAAAGCATTGAATCTAAACATACTAAAATGGGAGCTTTGTGAGCGCTCTTTGCTGATGGCATCTAGCGTCAAAGTGTTAAACTACATTTAAATAGATAATAGTACTGTATATTTTCTCAAACGTTTCCCTCCCCCTGTCCATTAAGGTTGCAGCGTTCCTAGCGGCAGTTAGTCCAATTACTTAGACTTCAGCCGCTAATATCGAGTACGCTTCTTACAATGGTGGCTGTGCTTTAAGTCCGTCTATATCCAATGCTAAAAGTAAAACAGAAAATTGCATAACATTTCTCCAAACTACAAAAGTTAGCCAAGTTAAAAAAAAAAACAGTAAAATGTTCTTAGAAGTTGCTTAGGCTAGTGATTCACTTTCAGTAAATACTGTATATTCAAAATTGAAATTTAAAAAAAATCGCGTAAAAATACATATTGAAAAATTAAACCCGAACGAAATGTCAGAACGATTTGTGCTTCTTGTAAATGAAAAACATAAATAAGGTCGGGATAAAGTTCAGATTAATTGGAGAACTGCCAAAAGCCTCAGTGCTACCAACATAAATCAAAGGCACGTACGACACAAACTTTCCGTTTGTATTGTGTTCTTGTTTTACAGCGTCGAATGGTTAGTATTACAGCACTACCAACCTAACAGTGATAAATTGCGGATGGCGATAACACGTATCTGCAACGTCATAATTATACCTCTAACCTGGTCTAAATGATAATATCGGATTATAATAAACGTTACTTTCGTTTCAGATTTTGTTACACGAAGCCGAAGTTTTAATACTGTGATTTCTGATTTGCAACTTTAAAAAAAGAGTAGTCATACTTATAAATACAGGGCTATCATTTACCATAAAGTGCTCGCTTTTCACAGCTTGGCAAACTACATATATTATTAACACGAGAAAAATCTACAGCGAATGGATATATAAACTCGAGTTCTGACGCGTAGAGAATGGAATAAATGATTTTAAAAAATGCGTATTCAATATTTTAAGCTAATTTATTTTTAAATTAAAATATAATGATAACGTAAATATTTTGTCCATCCATTATTATTGTCCAGTATAACCGATATTTTTCTTCAGAGTATTGATACTGATATTCTTTTTATATTCTTCTTCTTTTCTGCTAGGATTATTGTCACTATGTTCAGTATAATGATCTGCCTTCCATAGCTTCAATTCTACTTTCGTTGACGCGTTTCGGAGAACCTCCATCTTCAAAAACGATATCTATACTCAAGAGTATAGATGGAGGTTCTCCGAAACGCGTCAACGAAAGTAGAATTGATTGAAAGCTAAGGCAGGCAGATCATTATAGCCTACTGAACACTGTATTGATACCGATATTTTTCTTCGAAGTATTGTTACCGATATTTTTCTTTAGGATATTTTTACCGATATTTTTTTCAGATTATTGTTACCGATATTTTTTCAGGATATTTTCCCTGAAGATTATTTTTCTTCAGGATATTGTTACCGATATTTTTCTTCAAGATATTGTTACCGATATTTTTCTTCAGCTATTGTTACCGATATTTTTTTCTTCAGGATAATGTTACCGATATTTTTCTTCAGAGTATTGATACCGATATTTTCTTCAGAGTATTGTTACCGATATTTTCCTTCAGGCTATTGTTACCGGTATTTTTTTCAGTTTATTGTTACCAATATTTTTCTTCAGGCTATTGTTAACGATATTTTTCTTCAGGATATTGTTACCGCTATTTTTCTTCAGCTATTGTTACCGATATTTTTTTCTTCAGGATACTGTTACCGGTATTTTTCTTCAGGCTATTGTTACCGATATATTTTTTCTTCAGGATATTGTTACCTATATTTTTCTTCAGGATATTGTTACCGATATTTTTTTTCTTCAGGATATTGTTACCTATATTTTTCTTCAGGATATTGTTACCGATATTTTTCTTCAGCTATCGTTACCGATATTTTTTTAGGCTATCGTTACCGATATTTTTCTTCAGGCCATTGTTACAGATATTTTTCTTCAGGCTATTGTTACCGATATTTTTCTTCAGGCTATTGCTACCGATGTTTTTCCTTACTGTACACCAAGAAAACATTTTTAGTTTACGCCTTTAACTCACAGGAAACATTAAAACATTTTGTTTATTGTTTGAAAAAACAAGTTTTTCGAAATATTTTACGATACACGGTTCCAAAATATTTACAGATTATGCGCCGTCCTGCGCGTAGCCTCTTTTTTTGCAATTAGTGTAACTCAGTGCCGAACAGAGCACCACATTGACGCGAGATAAGCTGCGTTTCAGTCTCGTTATCAGCGAGTGTACGCGATAACAGATGACACAATTGCGCAAGTTGTGTTTCAAGGTAAATTCATGCATCATAAAATCTGGTGCGCGCATATTGACTCAGCCGCGTTGGCGTTTAGTTGTAGCGCCGCGATAAACGATTTATCTTCAGCAAATATCAGGGCCTGTTTTCCAATCTACACCGCTCCGAGGAAGTGCTGAGCACGGAAGAGCTTAAAATTAGGGGTAAAAAAGGTCAGCGACGGTGTAATAAATAATAAAAGTTAACCACTTGTCCTAATAAAATTATTATTGTTTAGTTTTTTTTTATTAAATTTTTATTGTTATAACGTCCGTAGTAGTTCAGAAGATGACAGTATGAAATACCTCGGGAGTGCATTATGAAAAATGCTCAACCTGATCGACGCTCGTAAACCTTCAGGCCACCGAGGCGGTAATATTTACCGTAGTAGTTCAAAGTACAGTAACATTTTCTCAACCTGATCGACGCTCAAAATGTCACTTCATTTAAAAAATGTCACTTTTTTTTTTGCCGGCGAAAAACCGATGTGGTTATCATCGCCGATACTCGAAAGAGAAAGATAAAAGAACGAATAATATAAACAAAAATTTAAGTTTAATAAGAAAACAAACTATAATAACAAAACAAATAAATAAAACAAAACAAAATAACAGTTATAGATATATGACTAAAACTAGTTAATAATAATATATCTAAAAACAGCAACATACACACAAATTATTGTAGGGCTGTAAATTGGCCCTACAACAATAACAAGACAAATATATATATATATATATATATATATATATATATATATATATATATATATATATATATATATATATATATATATATATATATATATATATATATATATATATATATATATATATTATTATTATTTGCGCATAGACCCTGTTGGATCACGCAAAACACTCCGACTCATGTCTTGCTCCTTCTAATCCTCCACACCTCCCTCATCCTGTCCCCATGGATCCTCTTCCGCTCCTCCGTCCATTTTACCACTTCTCTCTTTGGGATTTCATTCTCTGGGACCTTCCAACCGAGCATCTTTCTCCTGTATGCGCGCCTGTCTTCAACATCTGTTGAGTCTATTCCTGCGTCATGTAGGTCTATTCTGACTTGTGCGATCCACGACGTTGTTGATTTGACTCTTTGTCAATATACTTAAGGATTCTGTTGGCAAGTCTTGTTGTTGGGAGTCTACTGATGTGTCCATAGAACCGAAGCCTCCTTCTTTGATATCTGCTGCCAGGTTCGATATCTTCTCTGTGGTCTTCCGGGAGTGCAACCTGTATCCATCTTCTGTTAATCTCGGGCCAAGGATCTTCCTCAAGATTTTGCGTTCTTCCTTCAAAATACCCTCCATGGTAGCTTTTGTGTGGAGTGCTAGCGTCTCGCTTGCATATAATACCTCCGCTTTTATGACTGTGTTTTAGTGTTTATATATATATATATATATATATATATATATATAAAACGTACCTAAAACTAAATAAAAAAATAAAAACAACTTAAAAATTAAATTAATAAAACAGTAAATATCACTGCATCAACTTCATTGTAACTTTACGCTCTTTCTCTACAAAGCGGTCAAAATTACGATAGGTCTTGCCGTTCAACCGTATTACAGGAAATAACCAGCAACTACATGCGTCATCGTTAAATGGAAGACGCCATCTTGAAACGGAAATGAAACAAAAATCGTATACATACATCTCTAGGGCTTTATACAAAGTACCTTCGAACCAATTTTCAAAACAATCGGCCAATGCGTTTGGCCAAAACTGCGTGACAAACACACAAACCAAATTCCAAACGGCCGAGTTGAAACAGACATTGTTTCTCTCAGTCAATTACATATTTGAACAAGCATGCGCAAAAATTAAAAACAAGATGGACGCTTTGTATTATTAAAGCTTTGCCTCAAAAACGAAAAACCGGCATATCGTCGCTAAACTTACGACAAATCCTTTCTGCAATGTACGTCACACATAAACTGCCTTAGGATAAATTGGAATTTTATTCATGTCCGATTGTAGAAGATTAGCGTATGATGCAAATAGGATAAGAAACACCGTATTGTTGGCCTCATCTTCTACACCCAACATTTTGTTGTTTTTATTTTAAGGCGAAAAACACATTAAGGCTATTATCGCCTCCATAAATGTGTTAAAGTCGCAAGTATAATGTTGTAAGTGTAAGTGTGTGTTAGACTCGGGTACCGCGAGGGACGTCTAAATCCTCTCAATAGGTGCAGCTAGTCTGCACCCCTGCGAGGGATACACGCAACAAGAAATAAAACACAAATAAAACGTTGAAATATTGATCACAATCAAGAAGCCGAGTATTGCAATACATCATTTATTGCAATACATATAGATGTAAATATAATAAAATAAAGGTCCATAGCTTGCTTTACGCTAGCAATATGGGAAATTCAATTCAACCATTTCATGACGTCACACAAGTCTACGGCAGACGGAGCAAACAAGATAGAAAATTCCCTATGCACAATGCTCGTCTGTATTGCCCACCCTCTGTTCTATTTCTGGAATTAAAAGGGTGTTCTTCCCGAAAGAAAAACACAATCCAGGTATATAAATACGTGCACCGGCTAAACTTTGTAAATTTTTACTGGTCGTATCGTCGCAAAGCAATTACTAAACCGGACTAGGAAGTCTGGAATGGAGCTGCACATCTGCTTTGTACGGAGCCAATAAGTAACGTAACGTAGTTCTCCGTATTGGTCCTATCGTCGCAAAGCAATTACTAAACCGGACTAGGAAGTCTGGAATGGAGCTGCACATCTGCTTTGTACGGAGCCAATAAGTAACGTAACGTAGTTCTCCGTATTGGTCCTATCGTCGCAAAGCAATTACTAAACCGGACTAGGAAGTCTGGAATGGAGCTGCACATCTGCTTTGTACGGAGCCAATAAGTAACGTAACGTAGTTCTCCGTATTGGTGCGACCGTAATGTTTGTCGTCTACAGACACCTGAGCAAACACAGATTGCCTCCACTTCCTTCCCACTCCTTTGCGACCAAGATTCGTCCTTATCTTAAAAGCGTTACGAAATTTTCAAATAAAATACTCACCAATAAATCACATTATACTAAACATAAACATTTGACATGCTTTTTTTTAATAATTATAAATCATATATAACAACATTTTATCAAACTGACCTAATGTACAAAAAGCAATTCTTCTGATATTTAACAAACGAAAAATTAAATTATTTTTAGGCTAATTGAAAGAACAAATTTTGCTAATTTTTTCACTAAATCAAAAAAACATGAAGAGCGGCAGGAAGATCAAGAAAAGAGAGTGATAAATTAAAGTATACGGAGGATAATGGACGTAAGGCATACAATTGTAGAGGATATAAGAACAAAACAACTGGTTTGGTACGGGCATGTACAAAGAATGCCGGATGAGCGAATTCCCAAAAAAATCATGCAATGGCGAACACCTGGAAGAAGAAAACGAGGAAGGCCGAGACTGAGCTGGAGAGAGGGAGTCGAAAAGGAAATAAAAAAAGGGATCTACCAGAAGACCTGTGGTGGGACCGCAATCGGTGGAGGTTGGAGATCGGAAGACGGCGTAGAACGTTATAGACCGAATTATAGATAGATCAAAAAACATACGATCAACGAATATGAAAGTACAGCCACCATTATAAAAAACGTGCTCGATATTAGCGGCTAAAGTCCAAGTAGTTGGACTATCTGCCGCTACGAATGCTGTAAGCTGCAAGAACACAGTGGTGGAGACGTTTGAAAAAACAGTACCTATTTAACTGTAGTTGAATACTCTGTTAAAAGATGCCACCAGCAACAAGCGATAACATACCTCTCGTAAGGGTTATTATTTTAGTACAATATTACGGCTCTTGTTATTCGTTACAATACCCATTTCATGAGAATCAGTTAGTCAGAAATCTGACATTCATGCCCTCGCTTTTAGCAAGAATACTTCTCGTCTATTAGAACTTATATTATAAGTTATAGTAAGCGAATCATTCATTGTTCGGCTGCAAGACCTGCAATTCTCGTTGCACTATATTTAGTTCGAATCCTACGAACGTGTTTCGAACACATAAGCAGCCACATATGTTTTGAAAACTTATATAAAAGTGTTTATTTCTCAATTCTATCAAAGTGATAAACGAAGTTGTTTCTAAAATTATCTTAGTCGAACGCTTAACACAAGATTAGTGTATTTTTAAAATTAACTAATATTTTTTATTTGATATTTTTCCTTATTACAATAATAATAATTATTACAAAAATATTACTGTATCTTCACACTTGTTCAGTACAACTACAAGTTAAACATTTAGTTAACAGTAAGACCAGAATAGGAACATTTATATGAACTGGTCTTAACTATTAGAACCATTACTGAAATTTATATTGACATTTTATAATATGCATTTTTGCTAATTTTGCTAATTTTTCTATTCTATTTGCTAATAATATGCATTCTAGTGTTCGCAATTTTTTCCCACTAGAGGGCCTGGACATCCATGATCCTGGTTTTGCCACACAGCTATATAGCTTACATCCACAGATTCAACCTTCCCAATCCAACCTCAGGTCTTTAAAAAACCGTAAGATGCTTCGGACAATGTTGCTCTGTTCCATCGTCCGAGTGGGGACTCCGGAGAGTGCCTAGGGCTTCAAATTTCTTCCTATCCAAAGCTGAACAGTGAATTAAGTGTTGAGCTGTTTCCTAAGCTGTACAATATTTCCTACACAAAAGATTTGTCACATGAAAAACCATTTTGTGTGAATGACTGCGGAATGTAAAGCTGCAACAACCTCCAACAAGGTCAGTTATAAAGACGACCTTTCCTTTATTTCTTTTTTTTTTATTTATTTATTTTTGTATTTTAAGGCGAAAAGCACATTGAAACTATAATCACCTCCATAAATGTAAGTGTGAGTGTAAAGTGTCACTCCCCGTAGATCCGTCCTGTTCGCCTATCTGCAATCATCCTCTTTGACTGTACAAGGACATTCTCTTCCAAGACCTTTGGTGTTCTCTAGAAACCCATTTGAAGATATGCCTGCGTGACAGAGTATGGGGTACTCCACATGTAAGTTCTGGGCCAATGAAAGAGCTGTCGGCTCCTATTTTGGCACACTTTAATCTTTCTCTTCATTTCCCATTACGCCCTGAATTCTGCAACCCTCAACTGGACTTTGTTTTTTTTCCCCAGGTTGGCAATATGATAGTCCCACACTGTCTTCGAATTATAGTTTGTGTTCGCCAGAGCCAGTAGTGAAGCTCTATTGTTACGGGTTTATATAGATGACCTTTTCTTTATACCCTCTATCTGTAATTCTTCCGGCATCCTTCTTGACTGTACAAGGTCATTCTCTTTCAAGACCTTTGGTGTTCTCTAGAAACCCCTTTAAGATATGCCTGCGTGCCCCACTCCACATGCAAGTTCTGGGCCAATGAAAGGGCTGTCGGCTCCTATTCTGGCACACTGATCTGCTTCTTCATTTCCCATTACACCCTGATGAAACTGGTCGGTTGTACCAACCGACAACAACTGAACTTTGTTGGTTTTCGCCGGGTTTTTAAAGGCAAGATGACAGTTTCACACATCTTCGAATTGTAGTTGTGGGTTGCCAGAGCCATAAAGTGAAGCTCTACTGTTAAGAGTTTGTATAGACGACCTTTCCTTTATTTATTTTTGTATTTTAAGGCGAAAAGCACATTGGAGCTATTATCGCCTCCATAAATGCAAATGTGAGTGTAAAATGTTAAAGTCGTAAGTGTAGTGTTGTAAGTGTAAGTGTGTGTTACTTCAGGTACCGCGAGAGACGTCTAAACCCTCTCAATGGGTGCAGCTAGACTGCACGCCCTGCGGGGAACCTTTCCTTTATACTCTGTATCTATAATTCTTCCGGCACTCTGTAAGGCCAATAACTTACTAAAGAAAAACTGTCAGCATTCCAAGACATATTCTAATACTCTCTTCGGGTCAGACTCCACATACACCTCACCAAGTAACTAGATATTTCTGATCCATCCAGTGTACAAAGTCATTCGCAATTTTAGTCCTAATTTTTTAACCTGGCACAAAAATCTATTTTGGTAATAGATTGGACAAGTTCGTCACCCAGCACAATTCATTAAACCGTTTAAAAATAGCGGTCATTCCAAATCTAAAAAAAAACGTTTTATTTTACACATTTTTGATTCGTATCGTAATAAAAAATTTGTACAAATTAACACTAAAAATTATCAATTATCAGTTTCTGAAATTTTATATTTTAATTTGTACAGATTTTCATGTTGATTTTCAAAAAAATGTGTAAAATAAACAACCAAATCCGTAGGAAATTCGCTTTCATATCGTCAGCGAGGCAGCTGCTACTGTAATTATTAACGTTTACAGCGTGTAACAATACATTGCCATTTAATTTGAAAATCACGTACCGAACTCAAAACGTAACACATTAAAGTACGGTTTTAACATAATCACTTGAGTATTTTGCTGTTGACAGCGTTTTAATTACTGTACGACTTGTCACAACTTCGATATTTACTTACAAACTACAATATTTATCGAGATAGCATATTGTTTGAAACACACACGTGGTTTGTGATTAGTTTTAGCATACCGTATATTTTGAAAAATCTCAATAAAAGTAATTAAAAAAACGCTGCTATTAAATGATCATATTGTTTCCGCGATACTCACAAGAAATTATTATCATTTTATAGGTATGTTACAACTAACTTTACGGTTATAAGCAACTTTTCCTAACAAATTCAACCGCCTCGGTGGCCTAGTTGATAGCGTACTAGGCTTTCACCCCGAGGACCCGGGTTCGATTCCCAACCAGGGTTTGACATTTTCATTCGCTATAAACCATCCCATCGTCTGCATTAGCCCAAGTGTGCACAATAGTCGGACGTTAAACACCAAAAAAAACCTAACAAATTCACTTTTGTCAGTAAACCTCCACCGATAACTACCGACAGACTCTCCACTAGATCACGTGGTTACAACTGACACTTTTTCTTTCCTTACAAAACCAGATCACACTGCTTGACTCTTCTCACTGAACAACTTCTTGTACACGCTGGTATAAGCGTTTCTCGTGCTTCACTGAAAATCTTTTAATTCCGTTGGCAACTGTCTCAACTTTTAAGTACAAAAATTATTCTGAAATAAATTAAGCATATAAATACATCATCGAAAACTAAGAAAAAAAGTTCAATTGTTGAAAAATCACGTAGTTTTCGTTTTTGGCAACGAAGTAAAACGTCACCAAAGTTGTTAGGGCCGTTTAAAAAAATCAAATATTTGTTCGTTTTAAAGAGTTTTTGACCAAAACGAGCTTAAAATCTATATATACGTACATGTCAACATCAAAACCAGATTTACCTGATACATATAGCTGCAATCGGCAACGCTCAGTCCGGTTAAATTCAACAGTGCATTCGGAAACACTGAAATGGAATCGTAAACTATTTAATAGGCCCTACAGCGTGTGATGCTTTACGTCCAACAGATGGAACTGTTTTTTTTTAAAAAAAAAAACATTTTTACCTGTCACAAATGTGACATCTCGTATATAACAGTAGGTATGCAATATACGAACATGCGCGTATTCGAATGCAACGTTGTGTCAAAACTTCAAAGTAATCGGTGAAGAATTTTCGGACATTTAAAACTTTGAACAAACTTTTACACACACACACACACACACACACACACACACACACACACACACACACACAAACAAACACACACCCACCCACACACACACACACACACACACACACACACACACACACACACACACACACACACACAAACACACACACACACACACACACACACATACACACACACAAACAAACAAAACACACACACACACACACACACAGAGAGAGAGAGAGAGAGAGAGAGAGAGAGAGAGAGAGAGAGAGAGAAGAGAGAGAGAAACACAAACACAATTGACACACACACACACACATACAAACACACACACACACACACACACACACACACACACACACACACACACACACACACACACACACACACACGCGCGCACACACATACACATACAAACACACACACACACACAAACACACACACAAACACACGCACAAACACACACACACACACACACAAATATATAAGGGACCAATTGACGATCCTTTTGACCAGTTAAGCCCAAAATAATAAGGAATTTGCTACAATGAATAGCAAAGATGATATAAATATTTAACAAGATAAACAGGTTTACTGAAGATGAATAAGACATCTTCATATATCTTCTTAAAAACTAACTAATAAATTAGGGGGATAAATCCGATAGCCAGACGGATACGGATAAATAAAACAAAGTGCGTTATACAAATTTTTGATTTCGGACATAATTTCTTCCTACATTAGGAAGCTTCATTTACTTAAGAAGAATAAAAATTAATAGTTCACCTCTTTAACAAAAGCTGAAATAGAACTTGAGTATTTTCTTGTTTATTATGGCTAGAAAAGGCATTTCTACAATAAAAGTTGCCTCACGGTTCACTTAGTTTAATTTATGGAGAAATAATTGTTCAATATAATTATTAGAACGACCGCATAACTACGTAAACATTTTCTTTTCTTTAAACCATTTACAAGAGAACGTAAATAGAAATGAGTAGGTATTTGTACTTGCTATTGTTTTAGTTGTAATATAACAAATTTAAAATTGTCCCTGTCCCGAAATGTACAGACAAATTTACCTTTTAATTTGTGGAAACGGAAGCTTAAAATGAATAATATTTTCATTACTTTTGAGGTTATAATATATCTTACAAAACTTAATAGACTTGATCTCAGTATCCTTTATGATCCACATACAACAATAAGAGTATTTTTAACAATAAAACAGATTGCTACAAAATACAATACCGATGAATTTAAACTACAGGTAGGCTATGTTTTTAACGTCTGTAAATCTGTACAAAATAGAAACAAAAAAATAAACAAATTTCCTTAATATGGTATTACGTATTACAAATTATTTTCTAAAAATATAACCTTGAATAACTAACATTCATACATAAAAAGTGTGCCTGTTAGTGCCTATTGAAGATTGGAAGAAATTCTACCGAGCGCTTTGTTGTGTCCCAATATAAGACAGCGTTGCATATAGATTGTTTTCATGTTGCCACACCTGGCAGCTCCTATATTATTACCATAATTTAAATAAAGTTATAATATAGTTTTTGTGGGCAAGTTTTTCATTTATAGCGATAGAATTGCGGAATAGAAAATTATGTTTAATATTTAATCTGTTAAGTTTTTATGTAATTACTTCCTTAATGAATGAGAACTTCAATGTTAGAATATATTTTAATTTTCCGTTTCTTTCCCTTATAATTACTTTTTTTGACGGTAACATTATTATGTTTAAATTTTTCTTTTCCTATTTTTTAACGTCCAAAGTTTGTGCCTGTTAGACTAACGATCAGCGTTAAAGGGAAAAGCAACGGGAGTATCTGCGGCTAGAACTATGAACCTTAAGATGCGCAGTTCAGAGACGCAGCAGACTGACCGGTGTTTCACCGCATCGACCACTGTGTCCCATGTTATGTTTACAAGGCAATGTAAAATTTACAAACTATAAATTGAATCAAGTTTCATTTCGCAAACATAATTTACTGTTTTCCGGTTTCAGGACATTCCGCTGAGACCTGTCGGCGCTGGAAAACTATTGCCAAATTACAGCAGCATTACCGTGAAGAACTGTTCGCGAGTCCACATATCAAGCAAAGCGTTTGAGGAACTTTCAGCGCTGCGGCAAATCACACTGGCGGACATAAAGAAACTGACTTTAGAAGAGAAATCTTTCAGCTGGCCACATTACGACGAGCAGCACCCTCACATCGGTGTAACAATCAACATTACAAGCGTGACTGTCCAGGAAATACCCAGCTACACGTTCAGAGGTGCCATTCACACCATCATACTGCAAGACGTTCACGTCAACTTTATCCGAGCATTCGCGTTCGCCACTCTGTACCACATGGACAAAATGGAACTCATCAATTCCGAATTCACAAACGTCGAACCGCAATCGTTTAAGAAATTCAGCATGAATTCGTTGGATGTAATTGGATCGCGGTTCCCCTACCTTCCGACCAGGACTATGGTCGACATCGAAGTTCATCACGAAGTCAGATTCCAAAACGTAAAATTCGACCTGATGCAAACTTCGGCTCTAAAGATCCACGGACCACAGTACTTCAGGTTGATTGACTGCCACGTCGGACGTTTCGATAAAGCCGCGTTCCACGTGCACACGCGCGGAGCGGTGTCGATCCACGACAACCTGTTCAACAGCCTCGGGACCGGAGCGTTCTCGGGGTTTACAGTGGAACGCAGGTATCTACAGGAATCGGGAAGGCAAGAAATATCTTTCGAAAACAACACTTTGGTATCTTTCGATCCGGCTCCTTTGATTTTCAACACGTCCGGATTCGACCCAAGGATATACAAAGTGATGCTCGATCACCCGTGTTCATGTCCCGAATCCGTAGCGTGGCTGTCGGACTTGATATTCTACTCGCCCCAGCCCAACGTCCGATCCGTTCCTCCGAGCGTTGCAGACATCGTCTACTGCCACCACACGGCCAAGACGTTCAGCATTAAGAACTTCCAGAAGCTATTCTGCGCCGCTAAAGTTACCAGTGTTTACGTAATCGTATCGCTAGTCATCGGAACCTTGGTCACTCTGTCCATCGTAGGTATAATCATATTCTTCGGTTACAGGAAAACGACTAAGCGTTACATAAACGTGCCCACCTCTCCTTCTGCCAAAAAACCAGCGGATCCTGGAAAAGCACTCATGATGGTCGTTCCTGAAGGGCGCACGTATCGAGAGACTGAGTTACACGTCATCGTGGAACACGCAGAAGCGATCACTCCGACCGAATACGTCGGGCCTATTTCAGAATTGACGAATAAATAAGTGTTATTTATATTCCTGTAGTTTTATCGGTCATATACGCTCAGTATTAAGTAACCATTGTGATTATGATCTCATAATTGAAACGAAATGTTTTTTTTTGTAAATAGTTTAGTGAATTCCAAAGATTTTTTTTTATTAAGTACAAATAAGTTTGTGAATTTCATATGTGGCCAAATTTTCAACGTGAATGTAGATTTAAAAAAAAAGTAGATACGTTTTTCATTAAAAACAAAATTAAAAATACATTAATGATTAACTCTTATGTGACAGAAGCCATAAAACTGTAACAGATTAAGAAGTTGTGCATTAAACGCTTATTTGAATAATTAGATTTAATAAATGTATTATTCCAGATATTGTAATAAACTGTGTTTCTACCCTAGTGTGTTAGGGTCTGCAAACACAAATACCTGTTGTATATACCCATATTTGTTGGCATACAAACACATTTCTTAATTAAATCTTTTAAAGTTGAAACTTTTATTTTATAACCCAAATTATTGTAATTTATTTTGTTCATAAATTCTCTGAAAAACTTAGCAGTAAGCAAAACAATTCTGAAAAACACACGAGAAGCAAGGCGAAAGGCGATTCAGGAACAACAAAATCACAATATTGTAACTGTACAACGTTACTTTCAATATAATAATTAAATAAAATTATTCCTAAATTAGGCATTTGTTTTGTACCAATTATAACTAAATAATAAAATATATTTTTAAAATGTTCACTGCCTTCATTTTTTTTACTTATAATACAATATACGTGTTAATATGTATATATTACTGTTTTATAATTTATTCAATTTCACCAGCTGAATATAAAAATGTTCTCTATAAGTTTCCATACTAACATACATTCGCGTTAAGTTTTACATGTATAAAAGCGAAATACATTCACAGATCACGAAAACTTACAGGTATAAAAGCGAAATACAAGCACAGATATCGAAACTTACAGGTATAAAAGCTAAACGTACGCACAGATCACGAAACCTTACATATATAAAAGCGAAATACATGCACAGATCACGAAATCTTACATATATAAAAGCGAAATACACGAACAAATCACAAAACCTTACATATATAAAAGCGAAATACACGCACAGATCACGAAATCTTACATATATAAAAGCGAAATACACGAACAAATCACAAAACCTTACATATATAAAAGCGAAATACACGCACAGATCACGAAATCTTACATATATAAAAGCGAAATACACGAACAAATCACAAAACCTAACATATATAAAAGCGAAATACATGCACAGATCACGAAATCTTACATATATAAAAGCGAAATACACGAACAAATCACAAAACCTTACATATATAAAAGCGAAATACACGCACAGATCACGAAACCTTACATATATAAAAGCGAAATACACGAACAAATCACAAAACCTTACATATATAAAAGCGAAATACACGCACAGATCACGAAATCTTACATATATAAAAGCGAAATACACGAACAAATCACAAAACCTTACATATATAAAAGCGAAATACACGCACAGATCACGAAATCTTACATATATAAAAGCGAAATACACGAACAAATCACAAAACCTAACATATATAAAAGCGAAATACACGCACAGATCACGAAATCTTACATATATAAAAGCGAAATACACGAACAAATCACAAAACCTTACATATATAAAAGCGAAATACACGAAGAAATCACAAAACCTTACATATATAAAAGCGAAATAGATGCACATATCACGAAACCTTACATATATAAAAGCGAAATACACGAACAAATCACAAAACCTAACATATATAAAAGCGAAATACATGCACAGATCACAAAACCTTACATATATAAAAGCGAAATTCATTCACAGATCACGAAACCTTACATATATAAAAGCGAAATACACGCACAAATCACGAAACCTTACATATATAAAAACGAAATTCATTCACAGATCACGAAACCTAACATATATAAAAGCGAAATACATGCACAGATCACGAAATCTTGCATATATAAAAGCGAAATACACGAAGAAATCACAAAACCTTACATATATAAAAGCGAAATACATGCACAGATCACAAAACCTTATATATATATAAAAGCGAAATACACGCACAAATCACGAAACCTTACATATATAAAAGCGAAATACACGAACAAATATCGAAACCTTACATATATAAAAGCGAAATACGTGCACAAATCACGAAACCTTACATATATTAAAGCGAAATACACGAACAAATCACAAAACCTTACATATATAAAAGCGAAATTCATTAACAGATCACGAAACCTTACATATATAAAAGCGAAATACACGCACAAATCACAAAACCTTACATATATAAAAGCGAAATACACGAACAAATATCGAAACCTTACATATATAAATGCGAAATACATGCACAGATCACGAAATCTCCAAATTACAAAATCTACAAACACCAAATTTGATACAAACAGTCCAGATACACAATAAGTGCTCACTAAGAAAACGTTTTAAAACAATCCACCCCTAAAAACCATCTTTATATTTTATCTTTGTATCTAAAAGACGTAGATCTGAAATGTACACAGGTTTGGGGTACAAAAGGGTTGCCCAAAATTAAGTGGAATTAATTAAATTTGTAATCGCTGGCATAGCCGTAACAAGGAAATGTTAGGAAATATAAAACTTTTTAAGTACGTTTATGCAATACCATTGCTTGACTTATTTACTGGAGTATGCACACGCTATTATAATTTGTAAAATGATTACAAATGTTAGTTCATTTAAAACTGTTATTAATGATCTTTTCTGATAAATACATGTACATTTTTTGTATTATTTGAATGCCTACAATGTATTAGCTGGAATCATCGAAAATGTATGCTTTTAAAAACAATTACGCAATTTTTGAATTAAAATTACGATAAACTTTATAATATACACAAATGCTATAACATGAACAAATAAAGCAGCCCAACTAGCCAAACCCGATCGATTTCGTCTGCAATTTCGATCTTTTCTGACTGTTCGATAAGCTCAAAATATTCTCTACAATCCTCAAACCATATCAGTAAACCTAAACTAAAAATTAGCCCAACAAAAACCCACGAATTATGTTCCAAGGTACCTTGCTTTTTAAAACGTTTAAAAAGCAAAATAATTAGTTTTGGAATTAGGAAAACAATTTAGGCAATGCGGGACTGGCCGACAGAAGTGACTACTTTTAGCAAGCCTGACTGTATACTTCTTCACTATTATGATTTAATTATTTTTATTACAATTTAGATGCATGCAGGAAAGGACAACTCTTGAAAATTATTTTCGTTTTAATTTCACGTGTGTGTAGGTATACAACTTAAAAATTAACTCAAACTCAAAGTTTCTTAATTTATTTATACTGTCACAGTTTAAATCTTGGTCTATTTAAGGGACTTTAATAATTAATCAGTTCATAACCCTACTTTTGACAATTATATATGGCAGTTATACTGTCTAAGTATAATAATAAGGATAATATTTGTTATTCTGGCATTTAAAAATTGGTAAAGGTCCTATACATTAAGTAATTTAACTGCACAAATTTAGAAAATAAACATTTTGTAAAATTAAAAAGAACAATAAACATAACCTCTACTAAAATGATATTGAAAACGTGCGAAATCAGCTGTTTAAAAGTAGTAACTTCCAGTCTAGATATATACAAGAACAATATATGCATTACGAGGTATGCATTACGGATTCAAGCGTGACGCGTTTATATACCCATGTTTTGTCAACCGCGACCATACTAGTTTTCACTTCAAAAATACATTTGATACTCACTAAAAAACAATAACATAATGTGTGTAAAAATAATGTAATAATAATGTTCACTAGAGTGCGCTATGGCTGTGTTAGAGCGTTCCGTGACGGCAAACTGAATTTTTGCTCCGTGCAAAACCTTCTTACACCCACACCCCGCGATAAGAAGTAGTTAGTCACTTCAAAAATTAAAATAATACAATCTTATTGAATAATCATTTTATACTTTTTGACGCCATTTTGAAACGGTTGTGCATACATACGTTTTTACTCTAAAACGCTTAGTTTTCAGTTTTCTTTTAACTAAAACGATGATTGAACAAACACAAGACAGGGTAATTATGTTAATTTCATTACCCCGTGTAGATATGACCTTCTAAAGCGATGATGTTTCTAATGCGCACAACTTTAAAATATAAATTACGAAAGATTTGTACTTCCAATTCGAAAGCATTACGTCCAATCCAGACTTTCCGGTAAATACTTCCTACTTATTCAATTTAATTAGGGTTGTAAACTTTCCGTTCAAACATTTTCCATCTGAAACGAAGAAATAATTACAGGAGAAAATCCGTGCATTTCAATAACCCCGCGAAAAGTAATCACTAGAACTTAAATTACTTTCGGTATTTTTATGAAATCGAAATTCAAGTTTCAACGATTCAATTGAATATTTATCCAAACGCTTGCAGAACGGCTAAGCAGTCACTTTATGAAAAAAGTGGTGTCGATGATATTTTTAAATTTTTTTACAGATGATGTGACCAAAATATAATGTAATACGTAGGCCCTATTTAATTGTGTTTCCCCCTTTAGTTTGTAATATTTTTAACAGCAAAATTGGACATACGAGGGTTGTCCGTAAAGTAAGGTTCCCAAGGCGCTATAGTCGCTGCGAACGTTGTTACGCGAGATCCGGTGACCTTGGCTTACGGTTTGGTTCCTCCACTTCCAATCCCCACTCCGCGAGCGCTCTGAGATGCTCAGTCTTGGCTTGGTAGCCGTTAATAATGAATTGCCTCTTCCGCCTCCCGCCAGGTGCGAATTACGCTCTGTGATTCGTTTTTTGTGTGCAAAAAACACTGCGCCGGGGGATATTCATATCCAACTGTGTGAGGTCTACGGAGAAAAATGTATGAGCATACAACACGTGCGCAAATGGTGCAGAGAATTCAAAGACGGACGTTCATGATGAACAGCGTTCCGGATGGCCATCTGTTTCGGATGAAACGAATGCGAAAGTGGAAGAAGCAATGCTGAACGATCGAATGGTGATTGTTCGGGAGCTCTCCGAGATGATCCCTGATGTCAGCAAGACCTGCATTGATAATATTTTGACAGATAAAGACCACAAACGGCAACAGATTGATGCGGCCCGAGAATTTCTTTAGACCTACGAAACACATGGCAAGAAATGCTTGGACTCCATTGTCACTGGGGATGAAACCTGGGTACACTATACGACACCGGAAACGAAAGAACAATCACGTCAATGGAAACATCCAGAGTCGCCGAAGTCGCGGAAGTTCAAACACTGTCTGCCTGCCCGCGAAGTCCTGGCGAGCGTGTTTTGGGACAGGAAGGGGCTATTGTTGTGCGAATTCATGGATACCGGCACAACAATCAATGCTGATCGTTACTGTGAGACGTTAAAGAACCTTCGCCGCACGATTCAAACAAGAGAAGAGGCATGCTCACGAAGGGAGTTTGTTCTATCAAGACAACAGCTCGTCCGCACACCGCTCGTGTAACAACCCATCTCATCAACCAATTTGGATGGGATACTGTCACACATACGCCCTACAGTCCGGACTTAGCCCCAAGTGACTACCATCTCTTCCCTAATTTGAAGAAACACGTAGGTGGGACGCATTTCAGTACAGGAGAGGAGCTGAAAGAAAAAGTTTTAAGCTACCTTCGCGGCGCGGCGGGAGAGTTTTTCGACTCAGGCATACAAAAGATGATTGACCGTATGCAAAAATGCATCGACCTCATCGGCGATTTTGTCGAAAAATGGAAAAAAGTGTAAGCTTTCCAAAAATGTATTATGCAATGCAAATAAACATGTCTTTCATTGTGTAAAATTATTGGGAACCTTATTTTACGGACAACCCTCGTACATACGTAAAATGATATACAGTATTTTTATTTTCTTCTACGTATTTCTAGTACCCATAGTGCATGTTGAAATCAAACATAAAAACTTTTTTATATAGTGAATTTGTGTGTGTGTGTGTGTTTTTTGTAACCTCATATGTTTGTAGTAGAGTTCAAAAACTTATTGAACTGGTAGTTATTGAAGTCGTATTTAAAATTCACCAATGAGGGCAGGATGTGGCGCCGCTATTTAAAATATTTTGTCAGGTCGCGTTTGTTTCTAATAAACAACCCCGCAGGGGGGTGCAGACTAGCTGCACCTATTGAGAGGATTTAGACGTCTCTCGCGGTACCCGAGTCTAACACACACTTTCACTTACAACACTTACACTTACGACTTTAACACGTTACACTCACACTTACATTTAGGGAGGCGATAATAGCCTCAATATGCTTTTCGCCTTAAAATAACAACAACAAAATCTAATAAACAATATGAAACTGATCTTCTTTTCTTTTTTACTATACAAAATATAGAGATAATAAATAGGGATCTTTAATAGTGATGGATGTAACGGTATTCCAAGAAATACTTTTTTACTTTCATATCTTAACGCGCGCGCGCGCGCTCATAAGATAACGTTCCAACTAAAGAACTGATAGATTTCATCAATTACGGTCAGGTGGCCCCCAAACGCATTCAAAACCAAACTATTGTTTGTAATATACGTGCGGCCACTGAAAGCGTAACGGAGCTGAGCTGAGTCACGCGAAGTCGTTGAGCTCCGTTCCGCGTAGCTTCGACTCTGTCTAGTTTCGGTTCTGAAGCTGACTCTGCTTCCCCCACCACTCCTCCAAACTTATTATAACTCGTTGTCTAGGTTACGGTTTTTAAACGTAGTAGTTTCCTAGAATCAGTCACAGTAAGCCTAAATATTTAGATTTAAAAGATATAACCGCGTTCTTTAAACTGACTGTACACCGCTTCCGGTTGCCGTTCATTTTCATTCCGTTCAGCTGAGCGCTGCTCCATTTTGCTTTTGGAGGCCGCCCGGCTTAAATGTTTAGTTTGCTTAGTAATTTATTATTTTTCCAAAAATGCTTGTCAAGAAGCCATTTTTGAATAAAACCTAAATAAGTTAACACATTTTTTTCAAAATCGAATTTCAATTTTGATCAAACTATGAGTGTCCAAACAAAACGTATGTACCATCCGAAAAAAAATCGGTTTTTAGGTTAATCCACAAAAAATTCCGACAGTAAATAAAAACACAAAACATGACGGTAATTAAGGTTTATTATACAGTATTTTGGTTTACGTGTTGGTACTCCAGTTTTTACAATTTTTGTCCGATTTGATTCACAAAAAATTATATTTGTAACAGCTTGAAGGAGTTTGTTATCCAGAAAAAAATCATACATTACCTTCAAAATGACTACAACTCATTTTTTAAGCTAATTTTAACTTCTAATCGAAGTTTAAAAATTAATTAATAAATTACTTATGTTTTAAAATTAATTAATTAAAAATATTAAAGTAAAATAAATAGTAAGATTTTGTTGGTTAAAATATTTGCCTAACGTATTATCAAAATCAATTTAGATTTTCACGTTGCAAAATGTTTACGTGGTGTTTTAAAAGTGTTTCGTACTTGAAAATTACTTCCATCATGTCGGCGAGACAGCTGCGCGCCGCGATTTTACGCAATTAACTTTAATGAAGGCTCGAATCCGCAAGGCTAAATAATTAACTTGTGAATGTAAAGCAATCGATCTCCGTCACCGCTGTATCGACTTGTAAATGAAAGATAAACAGAATAGTGCCCAGGTGTGTTAGCGGAGTGATAAATTTTACAGAAACCAATAAACAGAATTAGCTTCGGCTCCGCAATACAGTCGTGTTCTGTGCTCTAAATGTAAAGCTATCGATCCCCGTCACGAATTTGTCGACTGTGACTGCTAGAGTAAACAAATTCACTTTCTCACTACACGGTGTTCAAAAATGTTTGGTGATCGCGAAAAAATTGATCTTACGCTTTTCGTTAGTCATTTTCTAGCCCCATCCGATCAAATGGCTGGTTTTGAATTTGGTTGTGTGTGTGTGTGTGTGTGTGTGTGTGTGTGTGTGTGTTTGCGATACCGAAAAAATCGTTTATATACTACCTGGGGCAGGGTACTGTCACTCCCCAGAGTGTGGGACTGAAGTTAAGTTCAAGATATTGCTACCAACTAAAAAAACCACCAAAAGCATTCCTCTTCTGCAAACCACCCCGCAAACCGCCACCAGGCATTACTTCGCGGGGAGGTAGACTAGCTGTCCGCCTATCCGTCTACAGCGTTGGCTCCTCTCGATGTTCAATCCTCAGTCTCTTCATTACCACTGCGGCGATTCTTGCAATGGCCCTCCAATTGGCCTCTGAAGTCATCATTGTCGCAACCGGATTTTCCGGTGTAATGCTGCCTCGCAGATATGTTTGCAGGTTCATCCTGTCCTCGTCGAATCTTTGACAGCGGAAAAAGACATGCTCCGCGTCTCCCTCCACTACTGGAAGATTTTTTTTTGGTGTTTAACGTCCGACTATTGTGCACACTTGGACTAATGCAGACGATGGGATGATTTATAGCGTACGAAAATGCCAAGCCCTGGCCGGGAATCGAACCCGGGTCCTCGGGGTGAAAGCCTAGTACGCTATCAACTAGGCCACCGAGGCGGCTCACTACTGGAAGACAGAGGGAACAATTGTCTGTTTCCAGCCGGCAATCGCGCTCGCACGTGTGTGTCTGCGGGAGCACTCGTGCGCGTACACATCGCTGAAGACTAAGCTAAATTCACTACGATTTTTATGAAATTCTGCACGTTGTTGTAATTTGCCCATATATTGGTAAACATTTTTAATTTATCAAATAAAAATATAATTTTTAAACCATTTTTAGTAACAAAACTGTAAAAAGTATTTTCACAAAATCGGCTACAACTATTTCGATCAAATTTTACTCAAGTGTATTCCGTAAGTATCGAAACAAAACGTATGGGTCCGCAATAGGAAAGCTGTAAGAAAAAAATAAAAGTGGAATTTTATATCATAATTAACTTTAGTACAGCAGCAAATCTGTAATTAAATCTGCACAGTATCAATAGAATAAAAAGTATGTGTGTTTGTCCCGAATAGAAATTTAAAATTTCTTTCTGTGTGTGTGTGTGTGTGTGTGTGTGTGTTTGTGTCTTAAAAGCTTGCATACATATACACTGCAGATACTTGATAAGGGTTTTCTTGCAATTTCAGTCATCAAATCCAAGTAATAATTGTTTCGTTAACGCGTTAATTATAGAAACGCAGCTACAAATGGGCAGCCCGCACAAACTGACAGCGCCCTCTATGGTGTGTCTGGATTACTATGTTCACAGACCATTCCGTTATATTTGTCTGCTTCAATTAACATACATTTTTCATTTACAGTAACGATACATATTATAATCCCGCAAAGAAGCAAACATATTAAACAAGTTTAAAATAAATACGAACAACGAAGGAGGACATTAATTCCGCTTCACGTTTCATCCGTCCGTATAGAGTCGGACGTTTCGATAAGCCAAATTTGCAAATGAATTCCGCTCACGTACCCAAAAGTCACCGTCCCTTAATACGGTTTCGTTAGCAGTTGAAAAGTTTCTTCGTACCCGCATTCGCACAACGCACGAGTTTGTCGCGGGCGTTAAATGTCGGAACACTTAGACTTATCAGAACACGAGGGCTTATCAGTGCTTCCTTAAATTTGTGCGCAAGATTTAAAACATATACGCGGCACGCAGCTGTCTCGCTGACTTGATAGAAGCATTGAAATCTGCATATTAAACTTTCAAATTGCACTGAAAATACGAAAACGGACCCTGACAGCCGTCAAATTAAACCGCTTACTACCAACGGATTTTCAAAATTCAAAATGCACATTTATGCAGTTTTTTAATACTGATTACGACAGTGAAATTAAGATTTTAAAAAATATTTAAGACAAAAAAGTGAACGATTTTTAAAGATCTGAAACTATTTCTATTTAGTAATTGCTGAACGATTTGTTCTGGTTAACGAGCTTGTTTATGCTTTTACCAAAATCGATTCTGTGCCAAATTTGAACCAAATCGAAATAAAATTGCCAATATGAACATGATAAAACCCACACGCACGCACAGGCACAACTTGCAATGACTCACTTCCCACTGGAGATTCGTTAAAACCGATGACAGCAATACGTCATTTAATTGTAACTGTTTTAATTAAAAAAAAAATTAACAAAATATGTTATAATTAGTTTTTATGGATAACTTAATGCACTGAAAGCAAAAGAAAAACATATGGTAGTGTGGGATGGCCGAGAGAAGTTAACATTTAAGAAACAGAAGTACGCGTGTTCGTTATTGGCTCGTATTGGAACATTTATGCGCATAATTGTCTTCACAATAAAGAAATGGACAGTCACCTATATTATACAAATATAAAACATCAATATTGCAACTTATAACATATCCAACTGTTAATGCTCTTATAACTGCGATGACTGACCTGGTGATGTGGTAGTTCGTTGATAATTTAAATATTTAATATACTATGTTCAGTATAAAATATTCTGCTACACCCCGTGTGTGTGTGTGTGTGTGTGTGTGCGCGCGCGCGCGCGTGTGTGTGTGAGAGAGAGAGCATAACGTTCCAACAAAAGAACTGACAGCTTTCATCAATTACGGCCAGGTGGCCCCCAAACGCATTCAAAACCAAACTATTGTTTGTAATATACGTGCGGCCACTGAAAGCGTAACGGAGCTGAGCTGAGTCAAGCGAAGTCGTTTAGCTCCTCTCCGCGTAACTTCGACTCCGTCTAGTTTCGGTTCTGAAGCTGACTGTGCTTCCCCCCACCACGCTGACCACGCCTCCAAACTTATTATTTCTCGTTGCCTAGGTTACGGTTTTTAAACATAGTAGTTTCCTAGAATCAGTCACAGTAAGCCTGAATATTTAGATTTGAAAGATATAAAAGCGTTCTTTAAACTGACTGGACACCGCTTCCGGTTGCCGTTCATTTTCATTCCGTTCCGCACGATTCAGCTGAGCGCTGCTCCATTTTGCATTCGGAGGCCGCCCGGCTTAAATGTTTAGTTTGCTTAGTAATTTATTATTTTTCCATAATTAATGTGTGTGTGAGTGTGAGTGTGTGTGTGTGTGTGTGTGTGTGTGTGTGTGTGTGTGTGCGCGCGCGCGCGCGCGTACGTGTGTAACATATGGGGCGCTAGATAATAACGGTTAGTTCACTAGAACTCTGACCTTATATTAGTAAAACGTGGAACTGCAGTAGCCGACATACGTGATATTGATGCATGTCGGTCGCCAGTCATTGCCTGAAGGGATATTATGTCATACGATAAAATACCATCATTGGTGACGTCAAACTCTTTGAGCTTGAACTGCCAAACTCTTTGATTTTAGAATACATTCAAAGATGCTTCTTTGTGTACGACACAGCTCAGTTACTGAAGTGTGTGTCACCTTACAGCGAGTGATTTATTGTGCATTTTCGGCAATGGACATTTAAAAATAACGTCTGTCAATGTTTTCATAACAATAATCCATTGTAATTTCATTCTGATGTTTAATTTTTCTTTACAAATGTGTTATTTAGGAAGTGAACGCACGAAGGACTATGCAGTATATTGCTGAACGCACCTGGCCTACCGTGAAATATGACAACATTGCGTTTAACCTCTTTCACACCTCAATGATGCTGTCAGATTAAAATTTGCTTGCTGTACTTTTCCACTTCGTTAACACCATCGATACGTGCAAACGTACACAAGTTCATAGTATCTTATAATCATAAACAAGTTATTAGTTTTGTACGAAATCCAGTTCGAAAGGTATTAAAAGAAATTCGAAAAATCGAATATTTTTTCAAATAGTTTTTCTCAGATTTCGTTCAAATTTTCCTCAAAAGCGTAATTAACGTTAATTAACGTCAAAATGTAATTAAATTAGAAAACCAAAATAAAGACTGACTACAATCGGATGCTTTCGATTCTTTTGAACAGTAAATTAGTTTATTTCAAAACTATTGCACTGACTTCAGTTATGCACCTTCAAAATTGATGCATTGATTTGAGTTACGCATCTTCAAAATTGGTGCACTGACTTCAGTTATGCACCTTCAAAATTTATGCACTGATTTGAGTTATGCATCTTCAAAATTGGTGCACTGACTTCAGTTATGCACCTTCAAAATTGATGCACTGATTTGAGTTATGCACCTTCAAAATTGGTGCACTGACTTCAGTTATGCATCTTCAAAATTGGTGCACTAACTTCGTTATGCACCTTCAAAATTGATGCACTGACTTAAGTTATACACCTTCAAAATTGATGCACTGACTTGCGTTATGCACCTTCAAAGTTGATGCATTGACTTGAGTTATACACCTTCAAAATTGATGCACTGACTTGCGTTATGCACCTTCAAAGTTGATGCATTGACTTGAGTTATGCATCTTCAAAATTGATGCACTGACTTAAGTTATGCACCTTTAAAATTGATACACTGACTTAAGTTATGCACCTTCAAAATTGATGCACTGACTTGAGTTATGCACCTTCAAAATTGGTACACTGACTTGAGTTATGCACCTTCAAAATTGATGCACTGACTTGAGTTATGCACCTTTAAAATTGATGCACTGACTTGAGTTATGCACCTTTAAAATTGGTACACTGACTTGAGTTATGCACCTTCAAAATTGATGCACTGACTTGAGTTATGCACCTTTAAAATTGATACACTGACTTGAGTTATGCACCTTTAAAATTGATACACTGACTTGAGTTATACACCTTCAAAATTGATGCACTGACTTGCGTTATGCACCTTCAAAGTTGATGCATTGACTTGAGTTATGCACCTTCAAAATTGATGCACTTTAAAATTAATATGCACTGACTTGCGTTATGCACCTTCAAAATTGATTTGAAGTTATACACCTTCAAAATTGATGCACTGACTTGCGTTAACCTTCAAAGTTGATGCATTGACTTGAGTTATACACCTTCAAAATTGATGCACTGACTTGCCCTTCAAAGTTGATGCATTGACTTGTTATGCATCTTCAAAATTGATGCACTGACTTCAGTTATGCACCTTCAAAATTGATGCACAGACTTCAGTTATACACCTTCAAAATTGGTACAATGACTTATGCACCTTTAAAATTGATACACTGACTTGAGTTTTGCATCTTTAAAATTAATATACTGATTTAAGTTATACACCTTCAAAATTGGTACAATGACTTATGCACCTTTAAAATTGATGCACTGACTTGAGTTATGCACCTTTCAAAACTGGTACACTGACTTGAGTTACGCATCTTCACAATTGGTACACTGATTTGAGTTATGCACCTTCAAAATTAATACACTGTTTGGAGTTGTGCACCTTTAAAATTTGGTACACTGACTTGAGTTATGCACTTTTAAAACTGATACACTGACTTGAGTTATGCACCTTCCAAATTGGTACACTGACTTAATTTATTCATCTTCAAAACTGGTGCACTGACTGCTCAAGTTGACCTTTGAACTAATAGCTCATATGCACCTTCGAAATTGGTACACTAATTTGAATTATGAACTTTCCAAATTGATTAAAATTCGAAAGAAATTACAATCGATAGCTTCCGTACTGAATATCTTTTGATAATAGTATCTCTGAATAATACTTTTGAATGTGAGAAAGGTTGTGCAATATTTACCCAACACTTATTTACAATAATAACAAGTAAGTAACATTTTTTTCCAACAACTTAATCCGTAATACAGTACTTTTTAATTTATTTAATAAAGTAAATTCAATTAATCTTTAATACAGAATTATTAGGTTTATCTACAAGGAAAATTTAATGTTAAAATGTTTCGAGAATTCTAACAATGTAGGCTGAGCGTCTAACTTGACCGATGTGTGGTTTAAATTAAATAGAAACTTGTGTCGGTTTTCTCCGCCATCATAAGCTCCAATCAAAATATACAAGAAGTTGGAGAGGAAAGCGGGAGGCAGGAAGCAGATAAATCAATAAACACACTGTGGTTAACGGGATAAAATGACAGCACGGGACGTACTGATTGAATTTTACCTTCAGTTTGCGGATTATGTTTTTGTTGTAACATTTACTTGAGCGAAAATTTACAATAACTAAATAAATCCAACAGTAAACGATTTCACTGAAATTCTATAAAAAGCAGTTGTCATAAAGGGTTAAAAATTCAGTTGAATATAAAGGACCAAAAAACTGTCGATTGAATTACAATTCCTTTTTGAGTATATATCGCAGACAAACTGAAAATACAGGGAGCACTTGGCCGGATAAAGGCGTTATACATGTGTAAACAATGATTAACTTTTTAATATCTTCAAAGGTTACTTGTTCATACCAAGTTGCAAGATCTACTTTCACCGAACAAAGCGTCTTACTTAAGTGACGAAGGAAAACACAATAAAGACGCGGATTAAAATTTCACATGAATATTTAATAAAAACTCAATAATATCTAAATAAAATACCAAAAATGAAGTGAAATTTATTAAAAACTTTCCAAGAATTTAATATTTTTCTTTTAGAATATATCTAATATAAAATATTTTTTATTTTTTTTAAAATTTGTAAATGCAATAAACAATAAAAACAAAATCGCCTATGACTGTCTACAATGTGCACGTAATAAATGATTTGTGTAGATCTTAAGAGGTTTTTCCATTGCTGATTTTCTACAGACTCTTTACACTGTGCACGTACTAAATGATTTGTGTAGAACGTAAGGGGTTTTCCATTGCTAATTTTCTACAGATTCTCTACAATGTGCACGTAATAAATGATTTGTGTAGATCTTAAGAGGTTTTTCCATTGCTGATTTTCTACAGACTCTCTACAGTGTGCACGTACTAAATGATTTGTGTAGACTTAAGGGGTTTTTCCATTGCTTATTTTCTACAGGCTCTCTACAATAACCACGCACTACTTCATTTTTTGTGTGTAGACCTTAAGGGGTTTTCCATTGCTTATTTTCTACAGGCTCTCTACAATAACCACGCACTACTTCATTTTTTGTGTGTAGACCTTAAGGGGTTTTCCATTGCTTATTTTCTACAGATTCTCTACAGTGTGTACGTACTAAATGATTTGTGTAGACCTTAAGGGGTTTTTCCATTGCTTATTTTCTACAGGCTCTCTACAATAACCACGCACTACTTCATTTTTTGTGTGTAGACCTTAAGGGGTTTTCCATTGCTTATTTTCTACAGATTCTCTACAGTGTGTACGTACTAAATGATTTGTGTAGACCTTAAGGGGTTTTTCCATTGCTTATTTTCTACAGGCTCTCTACAATAACCACGCACTACTTCATTTTTTGTGTGTAGACCTTAAGGGGTTTTCCATTGCTTATTTTCTACAGACTCTCTACAATAACCACGAACTACTTCATTTTTTGTGTGTAGACCTTAGGGGTTTTCCATTGCTTATTTTCTACAGACTCTCTACAATAACCACGCACTACTTCATTTTTGTGTGTAGACCTTAAGGGGTTTTCCATTGCTTATTTTCTACAGACTCTCTACAATAACCACGAACTACTTCATTTTTTTGTGTGTAGACCTTAAGGGGTTTTCCATTGCTTATTTTCTACAGACTCTCTACAATAACCACGCACTACTTCATTTTTTGTGTGTAGACCTTAAGGGGTTTTCCATTGCTTATTTTCTACAGACTCTCTACAATAACCACGCACTACTTCATTTTTTGTGTGTAGACCTTAAGGGGTTTTCCATTGCTTATTTTCTACAGACTCTCTACAATAACCACGCACTACTTCATTTTGTGTGTGTAGACCTTAAGGGGTTTTCCATTGCTTATTTTCTACAGACTCTCTACAATAACCACGAACTACTTCATTTTTTGTGTGTAGACCTTAAGGGGTTTTCCATTGCTTATTTTCTACAGACTCTCTACAATAACCACGCACTACTTCATTTTTTTGTGTGTAGACCTTAAGGGGTTTTCCATTGCTTATTTTCTACAGACTCTCTACAATAACCACGAACTACTTCATTTTTTTGTGTGTAGACCTTAAGGGGTTTTCCATTGCTTATTTTCTACAGACTCTCTACAATAACCACGCACTACTTCATTTTTTGTGTGTAGACCTTAAGGGGTTTTCCATTGCTTATTTTCTACAGACTCTCTACAATAACCACGCACTACTTCATTTTTTGTGTGTAGACCTTAAGGGGTTTTCCATTGCTTATTTTCTACAGACTCTCTACAATAACCACGAACTACTTCATTTTTTGTGTGTAGACCTTAAGGGGTTTTCCATTGCTTATTTTCTACAGACTCTCTACAATAACCACGCACTACTTCATTTTTTGTGTGTAGACCTTAAGGGGTTTTCCATTGCTTATTTTCTACAGACTCTCTACAATAACCACGCACTACTTCATTTTTTGTGTGTAGACCTTAAGGGGTTTTCCATTGCTTATTTTCTACTGTTGTTCTCTAACAATGTTTATTCAATAAGTTGCCACAATTTAAAAAAAAAGGAGATATTCCAACAACTACCATTTTGAAACGATTATGTATTATTCACAACCTTCTATGTAAACAAATGTTACGCGTACGTTACACTTAGTTATTAGTGAAAATGATACAGTAATATTTAAAATTTGTTTTGAATTATTAAATATTTGCACTTCACATTACTGTTTATGGTAAGCTACAGTATAATTACAAACACACCCCAAAGATTATTTACAACAAATTCCATAATAACGACGGATCCCCTCCCTGGAATACAAAGATAAGGCATTATCATACGGTAATTAAACCAGAAGCCTTATATGCAGCTGAAACGTTATCTCTCACAACCCTGGGTCCACTGGAAAGGCTGGAGATCAAAGAAAGAAAGATATTACGAAAAATCTTAGGCCCCAAATTCCGTAACAACCAATTACTGCACATCAGTAATGAAACTCTTTACCAACCTGAAACACTATCAGACACAATGAGAAAAAGGAGAATTGATTTTTATGGGCACATCCTCCGAATGGACAAAAATAGACTAACCAAAAAGATATTTGACTACTTTCGCAGTAGAAGAGCCAAACCACTTTGGTTTAGAGAAACGGAGATCTGGACAGAACTGCAGATCACTGACACTATGCTCATGGACAGAACAGCCAAAACAATAACCAAGGACTAGAAACAACGGTTCCAAGGCAAAGTCAAATCCAAGCGAACGATCCAAATCTCTGACGAAGAAAGAAAAGCAAGATCACAACGAATGAAGCAATACTGGGCTGCGAGGAAGGCACAGAACATTAAGAAGTGATTGATTTAGTGTACCCCAAAGTTGGGTGAAACAAATAAAGAGAGAACGACGGATCATTGTATGACTGTTTAAATTAAGAAAGTTTTTAATACTGGGCCTATATATTACTGAAACACTAAAAGTAGACCATTTAGGTCAGAACTAAATTACCTATTTATTTGTGTGAGTCATATTAACCGGAAGTAGTTTAAATAAATTTAATGTTATTTATTATCTTTAATTATCAAATTACAGTATGTACTTTAATCCACGGCGCTATGCTTCTGTAACTGTAAAGTAAAACTGAAGCAAGACTGGATAAGGTTCCGTTTAATTGGAAGTCTGCCACAGAACACAGTTACACATTAGGATTAGAGAGCACAAACTTTCTGTCTCTGCTGTTTTCTTATTTAACAATTCTACTGAACAGTATTCTATTAAACAGTGCCAAATATTGCTGCTCACGTTTCATTAAATTTTTTCATGTACTTTAGTTTAAGAAAAAAAATCTTTTTAAAACAAAAAAAAGTAAAATTATGATAGTTTCAGTAAGTACAATATGTTCGGTTGTAACAGGGGTTCTAGATGGACCCCTTGAGCGTCTATTGAACTTCGAAAGGGGTCAATTGAATTACAAGGATTTAGAAAACGTAAATATTCCATCTTGGATTATATAACCATTTGAAGCGACTGACCGATATTGATTTCTCACTACAAGAAGAACTGATTGAACTTTCACACAAAATTCAACTTTCAAACAAGTGGATATGCCGAATTTTTGAGCGGCAATATACGTCAGATTAACAAGTACGAGGGTTGATCAAATATAAACGAGACTGACTTTCTAAAAACTTTTCCGTTGGACATTGAACTCTAAAGGGTGGGGTTTTAGATAGCCTGGGAGGTTTGGGACGGGCGTAGATGGGCAACATTTCCGTTCGGACCCTTCAGTATAAAACAATACAATGAGTGAGAGTGAAGTGCACGTTTCCGTGGAGCAGAGAATTATTATTAAGTTTTTGGCCAAGGAGGGGGTCAATCCGACTGAAATCTTTCGTAGATTGACGGCTCAATACGGGGACAGGACCCTGTCAAGAGCTCGCGTTTTTGCTTGGCACAAGGAATTCGCCGAAGGACGGGAAGCAGTAGAAAACCTCAGCCATGATCGTCGCCCGACCACTTCCGTCACGGACGAAAACATTGATGCTGTTCGGAAGCTCCTGGACGAAGACAGACGTATATCGCAGCGATTTATTGCAGATGAACTCCAGTTGAGCTATGGTAGCGTTCAAAAAATCGTTACATCAAACCTGGAACTCAGCAAAGTATTTGCAAGGTGGGTTCCACGAATTTTGACCGACGTTCACAAACGGAATCGTTTGGAGATTTGCCAGCGACTATTGACCCAATTTGAACGAGATGGTGAGGCATTATTAACCGGATTGTCACCTGTGACGAAACATGGGTTCACCATTACACTCCCGAGTCGAAACAGGCAAGTATGGAGTGGCGGAAGAGGGGAGAGAGGGCGCCTCTGAAGGCCAAATCACGATCGTCGGCCGGGAAGGTAATGGCCACTGTATTTTTCACGTCGATTTCCTCCATCAACGACGCACAATAAATGCACAATATTATTGCGATGTTTTAGAGGCCGCAAAACAGTCTTTTCGTAGGAAAAGGAAATCTAAACCGGCGAGAAACGTCATTCTTCTTCACGATAATGCCCGACCACATTCGGCGAACGCTACGAGGCTTAAACTCGATCAAATTGGCTGGGAACCAATGGAACATCCCCCATACAGTCCAGACTTATCACCCTGCGACTATCACCTGTTTGGGCCACTCAAAGAGGCGCTTGGAGGCCAGCGTTTCGAAGACGATTCTGCGGTGGAGGCCTTCGTGCTCCAATGGCTCAATGAACGCCCGAGAACTTTTTACGAAGATGGAATTAAAAACTTCCAATCCGGTGGGAAAAATGTGTTACTCGTGCGGGAGACTATGTAGAAAAATAAGTTGTATCAAGAATAATTTGTAAGTAAGCAATAAATTTTTAAAAAATCAGTCTCGTTTATATTTGATCAACCCTCGTATCAGCGAACCACTATTGTTAGCGTTTCCTAGTTCTTCCTTGGTTAAGGCAGGATTTAGCTATATATGTAACTTATTGCGAAAGACACGAAATCTATTCAAGACATCAGAACGTGGTGATTTACGATATTAACATATATTTCCCCGGGTATAAGTAAGATAATCGAAGGACATCAACCGCAACCATCTCACTACAATATTACGTATTTATGTGATATATAAAATTTATATTTTATTTAAATTGCTGCTTCCATAAACATAATTATATCTTTAATGTATATCTAATAATACGAAATACAAATTATTAAAAAAAATTGTATTACTGAATTGCTCCTAATAAAAACTACATTTGCGGTGATATTTGTGCAACACATTGTAAACATGTGGGGGTCTACAGAATGGAAAAAAAAATTAGGGGTCGAAGCATAAAAAAGGTTGATAACCCCTGGGTTACAATAATCCTTAATAAATAAAATGAGTATCTTGCATATGCATTTTGAGCAACTAATGCCGCCTCGGTGGCCTAGTTGATAGCGTACTGGGCTTTCACCCCGACGACCCGGGTTCGATTCCCGGCCAGGGCTTGGCAATTTCATACGCTATAAATCATCCCATCGTCTGCATTAGCCCAAGTGTGAACAATAGTCGGACGTTAAACACAAAATCTCTCTCTCTCTCTCTCTCTCTCTCTCTCTCTCTCTCTCTCTCTCTCTCTCTCTCTCTCTCTCTCTCTCTCTCTCTCCGCCGCCTCGGTGGCCTAGTTGATAGCGTACTGAGCTTTCACCCCGACGACCCGGGTTCGATTCCCGGCCAGGGCTTGGCAATTTCATACGCTATAAATCATCCCATCGTCTGCATTAGCTCAAGTGTGCACAATAGTCGGACGTTAAACACAAAATCTCTCTCTCTCTCTCTCTCTCTCCGCCGCCTCGGTGGCCTAGTTGATAGCGTACTGGGCTTTCACCCCGACGACCCGGGTTCGATTCCCGGCCAGGGCTTGGCAATTTCATACGCTATAAATCATCCCATCGTCTGCATTAGCCCAAGTGTGCACAATAGTCGGACGTTAAACACAAAATCTCTCTCTCTCTCTCTCTCTCTCTTCTCTCTCTCTCTCTCTCTCTCTCTCTCTCTCTCTCTCTCTCTCTCTCTCTCTCTCTCTCTCTCTCTCTCTCTCTCCGCCGCCTCGGTGGCCTAGTTGATAGCGTACTGGGCTTTCACCCCGACGACCCGGGTTCGATTCCCGGCCAGGGCTTTGCAATTTAATACGCTATAAATCATCCCATCGTCTGCATTAGCCCAAGTGTGCACAACAGTCAGACGTTAAACACACAAAAAAATGCAGCAACTAATTCGGATACATGTAAATTTTCCCTACACTAATAGTTCAAAGAACAGTAGGCCTCGCAGTGTATTCTTAACTATAGGCCTATACACGACAGCGCTCGTAACTTTTTCCCGCCAAGTTAACCGGTACCGTAATATTTACGAAAAACGTTATTGGACCAACTAGATTTTAAATGTTATGCTCTTTCTCCACGAAGCGGTCAAAATTATGACAGGTTTTCGCCGTTCAGCCAGTATTGCAGAAAGTAATCAGAAATTACACTCTTAATGTTGAATACAGCCAGCCATCTTGAAACGGAAGTTTTTTTATGAAACAGGATATTTTACAAGAGGTCTGCGTATTAAATTTCAAAACAATTGTTCAATGTGTCGTAAACTCGTCATCGTTAATCAGCGGTAGCCTTGAAACGGAAGCGAATCGGATGACATCTTACAAATACGTCGTTCGGGCATTACACAATGTACCTCCGTACCAAATTTCAAAACAATCGGTCGATGCGTTTGGCCAAAACTGCGTAACAAATATATAACAAAACGCCGAACTGTCGAGTTGAGACCTTGTTTCGTTCAATTAAAAAAAAAAAACTTTCAAATTCTACAGAAACATACAAATTTTTTTTGAAGATTATTTATATAATTTAAAAAAAAATCAAATGAAGCTAGTAAGCACTAACACAAAACGTACGTATTGCTTATTCTCCTTCTTTCCACGAAAATCGATAGTTTTATTATCGCAAAAATCGGCAATTTATCGAAATCGAAATTTTGTTTCGGTTTTGGCCATACGTTTCATGAATATGCCTAATTTGAAATGAAAGATATTAATGTTTTGAGAGTAAATTTCAAAAAAACCGACAACGAATTATAAATTTCTTCTTTTTTTAATTTTCCAAATTTTAAACTCTAAAATCGGCAAGACCTATCGAAGTACATATTTTTTTTAGTAACCTCCTATCATTACATTCTACAAACAATGGATATTAAAATTAATAAAAAAATTTAAAATAAAAACACCAACAATTATAAAAATTATTTTCGACAACTACCCAAAAGCTGACTTTGTAGTTTACACGCGGTACTTTGAGGTAAAAGTAGATCTTCGCTTACCATACACGTTATTTATACAGCTACTGTATCTATGTTTACCCAATGTCCGACAATATGAACATTTCCTTTGTTAAAACACACACACACACGCACACATGTTCGTTGTTTGCTCAAATCAAATATGTAATCAAATACGTAATACATTTTACAATCGATACGAGGGAACAAACAGCAATCTAGGTTATATACACGTCCAAGAGACATGATAAATAAGAAGGAAATGTACACAAGAGTGTTTAACTTGCAACAAAACCTTTAATATTCATTTCTTTGAACAAGCGTTATTGTCAACAGTACTTCTACATTTGTTGCTTGTTCCTTCTAATTGAACCAATTTCTATTTATATAATAAAAAAAAAACTCATAGCACTGACACAAAACGTAAGTATTTCTGTTCTCCCTTTGTTCAAAAAGTTCGATAGATTCACTATCGCAAAGATCGGCGAAATTTATCAAAATCGTTTGGGCATATGTTGTTTCGGTTTTGGCCATAAGTTACATGCATATATATAATTTGAAATTAAAGATATTAATGTTTTGAGATAAAATTTAAAAAAGCGACAACGAATTATAAATGTCATCCTTCGTTTAATTTTATATACTGACATTTTTTAATTTCTCACATTTTACACTCTAAAAACGGCAAGACCTATCAAAGTACATATTTTTTTAGTAACCTCCTATCTTTACATTCTACAAACAATGGATATTAAAATTAATTTAAAAAATTAAAATTTAAAAAATTTGATCGTCTGTTGTACGATAATGTTTTATTTCATTCGAGTCAATCACATTACATAAAATATGTAAGTAGAAAATTCGACGAAATTTAATAAAAACACAGAACATATCAATCGGTCTTACCTTGTTTACATTAAACAATGGAAAGACTGACAGATACAGATATATACTGAAGTAGGTTCTATCTGGACCACTTCACCGGAATCAACACGCGTACTAGCCACGGAAGTCCTGTGAATCCGCCTTAACACCAGTTGGTGGGCAGAGTCGAGGATGCCCTTGATAGGAAAGATACGCCAGGACACCTTACACAAGATTCTGGAACTCGTCAAGGGCACTGAAGTCGGTTTAAGCTGAAGCGATAGGGGAACACAAAAGCTGTTAAGCTGACGTATCCGGGGGCCACAGAGCCTCTGTTAACCCCCTCAAAACTACACTAATTAATTGACAACTAACATTTTACATGAAGAAATCGTAGCATTGTCAGTTGGTCGACCGTTCAGCTGCAAGAGATCTTGGAAATATCTTTTTTTTAAACAAATCAGGTACTTAAATGCCCGCCATTTTGTTTCAAACAGGCGAAAGAAATTTTCAGGTAACCTAAAACCCAATGAACATTGTATTCAACAAATATGTTTCTATTGAAAAATGTCGGATCGTCTTGCAGTGAACCACGACAAACTGGGTTAGACAGAAATTTGTTTAACGTCACATTGGCTGTTCCAATCCATAAAGTAAAAAAAAATTAATTACAAAATATACAGACAACCACTTTGGTTTCTAGAGCTCGTAAAAACCCCGTTTTAAAATAAATCAATCATTGAGTGACCTTCATTTTGTTTACAGTATAGCAGTTTAAGGTAGCACAAAACCTGCTAATTGTATTTAATAAATAAAAGGTTTTTTTAGAAACCCGTCACGCCGTATCTCACTGAAAACGTAACAGACAAATAAATCAGACATTCTGAGTGTCCGAAACTTTCTTTCAAATTGGCGTATCTGTCATTGCTTTCTTTTAACGAAATTAGTTTCACTGAAATAAGTTAAGCGGTACTCAAGTATAATTTTATTTTTGATTTTCTTCTCAACTGAAAATTTCTTTACTTTAAAATTTGTTACATTGATTCGAAATATGAATCTTTATTTCTGACAGAAATTTGAACAAAATCCGGTGAACCAATTCTGAGAAACTACGCCGATTTTTCAGTTTCCTCGATAGTCCCTAAACCAAAATTGTTAAGGAAACAGCCGTTTTTCATTGCGTACATCAACCGTATGTAACATGTATGGAGTACATTTAAGCAAAACTTGATCAAAATCGTCAAGCCGATTTTGAGAAAATACGACATTCGATCGCGAAGTCAGTACAGAATAATAAAAATCACCGTGACTCAGAAAAACTTAAGATAACAATTTTTTGAGATCACAAAACCTTTTTTACATTTGTTATAGTGAGGAAATATGAAAAAGAAATATATTCTTTCCGTAATGCGGAAGTAAAATGAAAAAAAATATCTGCTTGAGCATTATAAAGTTTAAAGACAAAGCGTAATACAACACCTTTGGCAACGAACACAGGCTGAAAGCAAGCCGGCTAATGACATTCGACTGCCTTTTGTTGATGAAAACACTTTTATGTTCTGGTAATTTATGCGAGAAAAAAATCTACCGCTCTTGGCTTTAATTAATGAAATGGCGACACACCAGTAAATACAGTGTTTATATATTCTACGTGCAGGCTTCCTACTAATTATGTAGATTCGCGCAAAATCTGCCTCTTTTATACGGGTGGGTATTTCTTACGTTCCCGCATTTATACAAGTAGTCCAACTGGAATAAAAACCACTCAGTTATGCATTTTGCTTTACAACCACCTGTCCTACTTACACTAATATACAACCGTGAAATAACAGAACAGTAGTCGTATATAGTCACTAAGCTATCTATAAATTACGTTCACTACATTTATAAGACAAACGGAATGCACGAGATTTGGCGTAGTGAGCGCATTAATTCTAATATAAGTAAAAATATTAAAAGTAAAAACACAATAATAGAGATCGTGCGGAATGAGTTGAAGCTTGATCCGGTATAAACCGGCTCTAGAAGTGGATCCCCTTCGCACTGTGAACTAGTGACGGGATTAAGCGTTATTTTCTGATAGCAGTTGTAAACGTTATTGCTACTTTAAATATCGTGTTATTTAAACTACTATATATATTTTTTGCGTTTAACGTCCGACTATTGTGCACACTTGGGTTAATGCAGACGATGGGATGATTTATAGCGTATGAAAATGCCAAGCCCTGGCCGGGAATCGAACCCGGGTCCTCGGGGTGAAAGCCTAGTACGCTATCCACTAGGCCACCGAGGTGGCTATTTAAACTACTAAGCAGAGGTTTGAATACAATTATGCAAAAGAACTACATTAATTATTTTTTTAAAAATAACTTCCCAATTTTTTATGAAGTATAATATACTTTTTATGAACACTATTTATTAGATTTATGATAACTATATCTTATTAAAACACTTGAATACAACAAGTATTGTATTTTTCAATTTACTATAAGCCCATATTTATTTTTAATGTGAAGAAATAAAAAATTAATACTATTATATTAATTATTATAATAAATAAGTAATATGTTCAACAAAATCAATTTTCAAGCTTTATTTTAAGTTATTAAATGCACAATATCTACAAAATTAAAGTGTCAGTTGTGTTATTGATAAAATATTTATTAATGCAGGTTAATAAAGTAAATAAAACTAATTCATTTAAGTGCAGTAAATCTTTAGCGTTATTTTGTAAATATTTACTCAATTACAAACAATAACACTCAAAAATACAGTAAACAGTAGAAATAACTGAACAGAATTTTTCACTTGCAATAGTTAACAGTTAGTTAACGTTAAATAAGTTGTTCGTTGTAGCTTATAACATTATACATTCTCATGAAAAGTTATCCATTACTTCGTTCTTTTCGCTAAAAGTTACCTCAACACTAGCGCCAGTAACACTTAACGACAAAACACTGAACTATTAAACGGTTATGGGGAATAAAACGTTATTCATTTAACACCGTTCTCATCCTGTTACTTCGTTCTTTTCGTTAAAAGTTACCTCACCGCTAGCGCCAGTAACACTTAGCGACAAAACACTGAACTATTAAACGGTTATGGGGAATAAAACGTTATTCGTTTAACACCGTTCTCATCCTGTTACTTCGTTCTTTTCGTTAAAAGTTACCTCACCGCTAGCGCCAGTAACACTTAGCGACAAAACACTGAACTATTAAACGGTTATGGGGAATAAAACGTTATTCGTTTAACACCGTTCTCATCCTGTTACTTCATTATTTTCGTTAAAAGTTACCTCAACACTCGCACCAGTAACACTTAGCGACAAAACACTGAACTATTAAACGGTTATGGGGAATAAAACGTTATTCGTTTAACACCGTTCTCGTCCTGTTACTTCGTTCTTTTTGTTAAAAGTTACCTCAACGCTAGCGCCAGTAACACTTAGCGACAAAACACTGAACTATTAAACGGATATGGGGAATAAAACGTTATTCGTTTAACATCGTTCTCATCCTCTTACTTCGTTCTTTTTGTTAAAAGTTACCTCAACGCTAGCGCCAGTAACACTTATCGACAACACACTGAACTATTAAACGGTTATGGGGAATAAAACGTTATTCGTTTAACACCGTTCTCATCCTGTTACTTCGTTCTTTTTGTTAAAAGTTACCTCAACACTAGCGCCAGTAACACTTAGCGACAAAACACTGAAATATTAAACGGTTATGGGGAATAAAACGTTATTCGTTTAACAACGTCCTAATCCTGTTACTTCATTATTTTCGTTAAAAGTTACCTCAACACTAGCGCCAGTAACACTTATCGACAACACACTGAACTATTAAACGGTTATGGGGAATAAAACGTTATTCGTTTAACACCGTTCTCATCCTGTTACTTCGTTCTTTTCGTTAAAAGTTACCTCAACGCTAGCGCCAGTAACACTTAGCGACAAAACTATTAAACTATTAAACGGTTATGGGGAATAAAACGTTATTCGTTTAACACCGTTCTCATCCTGTTACTTCGTTCTTTTCGTTAAAAGTTACCTCAACGCTAGCGCCAGTAACACTTAACGACAAAACACTGAACTATTAAACGGTTATGGGGAATAAAACGTTATTCGTTTAACACTGATCTCATCCTGTTACTTCGTTCTTTTCGTTAAAAGTTACCTCAACGCTAGCGCCAGTAACACTTAGCGACAAAACTATTAAACTATTAAACGGTTATGGGGAATAAAACGTTATTCGTTTAACACCGTTCTCATCCTGTTACTTCGTTCTTTTTGTTAAAAGTTACCTCAACGCTAGCGCCAGTAACACTTAGCGACAAAACTATTAAACGGTTATGGGGAATAAAACGTTATTCGTTTAACACCGTTCTCATCCTGTTACTTCGTTCTTTTCGTTAAAAGTTACCTCAACGCTAGCGCCAGTAACACTTAGCGACAAAACTATTAAACTATTAAACGGTTATGGGGAATAAAACGTTATTCGTTTAACACCGTTCTCGTACTGTTACTTCGTTCTTTTCGTTAAAAGTTACCTCAACGCTAGCGCCAGTAACACTTAGCGACAAAACTATTAAACGGTTATGGGGAATAAAACGTTATTCGTTTAACACCGTTCTCATCCTGTTACTTCGTTCTTTTCGTTAAAAGTTACCTCAACGCTAGCGCCAGTAACACTTAACGACAAAACACTGAACTATTAAACGGTTATGGGGAATAAAACGTTATTCGTTTAACACCGATCTCATCCTGTTACTTCGTTCTTTTCGTTAAAAGTTACCTCAACACTAGCGCCAGTAATTCCTAGCGGTAAAACACTGTACTACTAAACGTTTACCTAAAACGTAATTGGGAATAAAACGTTATTCGTTCTTCATTTTAAAGTCATTCTCATAGTGCATCGTTATTTCCGTGCGCTTGGCGGAAAAGCACGACTACTAAACTGTTAGGCGTTATAACAATTTATCACACCAACCATTATTTGTTACTTTTGATAACGGTTATTATAGTTATTCTTCAATAACCGTTACTAAATAACAGGTAACAGAATAATGAACACTAGTATAGTCAAGGAGGTTATTTAAACTTCCTTTCTGCTGTAACGCTATCTACACTAACGCATTCTTCCACTAAGCTTCTACTCTTTCCGCACGATCATAAATTTATCGAAAAAATGTATTATTATTTGCCTACATTAATATTTGCTCCAAAACCAGACTCTAACTAATAATTTATGTTTTAAAAAAAATATTAAAGTCGACAATCGACAATGTTTTGTTTACTGTATAAACTTGTAGTTCAAAGAACAGTACACCTCGCAGTTTAATCTTAATTAATTAATTGCCACCCCGCCGAAGCGCTCTGAAGCACCCGCAACATTCTCTGCTAATTTAACCGGTGTACTCACATTTAGAAAAAACACTACTGTACCAACTTTGTTGCAAGTTTTATGGTCTTTCTCAAATAAAGCGGTGAAAATTATAACGGACTTGACTGAACGCCAGTATTATAGAAAATAGCCAGCCAATAAACGAGTCATGTTAAATCAGAGGTCGCCATCTTGAAACAGGAGAGAGTAAGGAAAGTCTTACACACACGTCTTTCGGGCTTTCTACAAGGTACTTTCGAAACAACTTTGAAATAATTTGTTTTTTAATTCATTGATTTTGAAAAATTATACGGTACAGATACTTCGGGTTTTTCGATAGCTCCCGAGCCGGAACTGAGACTACGACTGAGACTCGTATATAAATCCACACGTTTTGTTTGAGCATTTACGAACTACATTACAACAAAATTGATTAAAATCATAAGTGCTGATTTTGAAAAGAACACATATTTAACGATTTTTAAGCATTAAAAATAACTTTGAATATTAATTTTTTTGAAAAATTAAAAATGGTCCCTATAAATAAGCATCTAGAGCAGTATCGAAAATTTCAATAAATCGATTACAGTAATTAGTTCAGTTTCCAGAAATGTGCACAGAAACGTAGAAGGACAAACGTTTAAGTAAAAAGGATTCATTTTGGGGGAGTAAAAATGAAGATTTTTTTCTTGTACTTTATGCCCTGAAAAAGGTAAAATAGGCTCTTGATTTTTTAGTTATTATTATTTTTTTTTTGAAAAGCAACAGGAGCAACTGCGGCTAGAACTAAGAATTAGTTTGACGGTGCACACTTCGGAGACGCAGCACGCTGACCGGTCCTTTAACACATCGACTACCGAGTCTCTTTGACGATAAAGCTAACAAAGCCTCGGCCCTTCATTTGTTCTCGTAGCTCGGTACAGTTCTGAACGTTATTAGGTGTGACGTCACAGATTCTGGACCAAAGTGTCCACTAATGAATCACACGTCGGGGCTTCAAGCCAACATCCGCTTTGGGACAAACACGCTAATTTCGTCACAATAAATGCTTAAGTGAGAATTACAAATACCTGCACAAACCGTTTTGTCGAGAGGTTAGAATTTTTTCGAACACTTCTATAAAACTAGAATCTACGCGTATTTATATTACAATTTGGAAAACTTCACTGAAACAATAAAGTGTAGGTATAGTCAAAGTATTAAATTATAGAAACATCGGTTAGCAACGTGAACTTTACACGAACTACCCAAATTCTTTATTACTAGTACAGCTGGCTCCCAAGCATTGTCTTTCACCTTTACATTTTGACGCGTTTCGGAGTAGATATCTTCATTTTAAAATGCGACTAGTTGGTGGCCTAGTTGATAGCGCATTGGGCTTTCACCCCGAGGACCCAGGTTCGATTCCCGGCCAGGGCTTGGCATTTTCATACGCTATAAATCATCTCATCGTCTGCATTAGCCCAAGTGTGCGCAATAGTCGGACGTTAAAAAAACATTTTAAAATAGTTTCTGAAAATGTAGTTATTCCGAAAACCTACGATTGTTAAAAAGGTTAACGACCCGTCAAAACTTGTTCCAGAAGCCAAAGTTAGGCGCTCGTATCAAACATTAAATTCACAAAAACATATTTCTTTTTTTATTAATGCGACCTAAAAACTGATTTAAAACTCAAACAACCCGATTTCATACCGATAACTTCATATAGGGCATACAGTTTTTTCTGTTTATAGTCCATACGTTACGCCAGTTATAGACTAATGATGACGAGTGAAGAGCGTTAACGGTAAGAGTAAAGCAACGGTAGTAACTGCGGCTCGAACTAAGAGCCTTGATGTGTGCAGTTCAGAAACGCAACACACTGTAAGGCCAAAAAGTTCCCCGAACTGGTCAATGCAAATTTATTGTACGCGTAATATTGTAACCTTATTTTCCTTCAAAATACTTCTCCTGCTGCGTGTACACACTTCTTTCACTGTACATACAATTGTTGGCAGTACTCCTGAAAGCCATTTTTGAAAATTTCGTTTAGCAGCTCCGTCGCATTTTCCATTATTTCTAGCGAATCAGCGTTGTCCCTTCAGTGTCATTTTCTGTCGTGGAAAAGGTAAAAATCCAGTGGTGCAAGGTCAGGAGAATAGGGAAGGTGTTGTGCTTGAATATTGCGTTTCACCTTCAGCGATCAATGTGAGAGGCATTGTCATGCAGAAAAACCAATCGTTCCCTGCCATTTTTCAGGACGTTTTCAATTAACCTCGTAGAAGTTTCAGGATCTCCTTGTACAGTTATTTGTTAACTGTTTTCCCTGCAGGTATAAATTCGTAGTGACTCAATAATAAAAAAACACCTCCAACATAACTTTATCTCGGCTTCTGTCGAAGCGAAAATTTTCTTTTCTTAGCAATGTTTTTGACTTCCATTCAGCAGATTGACGTTTTGTCTGAGAGTCGTAAAGGAAGCACATGTTTTTTACCGATGTTTTTTACCATCGGATCCACCACCGGAGTCGTATGTTTTTACCATCGGATCCACCACCGGAGTCGTATGTTTTTACCATTGGATCCACCACCGAAGTCGTATGATTTTTACCACCGGATCCACCACCGGAGTTGTATGTTTTTTACCACGGAACCACCACCGAAGTCGTATGTTTTTTACCACCGGATCCACCATCGGAGTTATATGTTTTTTACCACCGGAGTTGTATGTTTTTTACCACCGGATCCACCACCGGAGTTGTATGTTTTTTACCACGGAACCACCACCAAAGTCGTATGTTTTTTACCACCGGATCCACCACCGGAGTTGTATGTTTTTTACCACCGGATCCACCACCGGAGTTGTATGTTTTTTACCACCGGAACCACCACCGAAGTCGTATGTTTTTTACCACCGGATCCACCACCGGAGTCGTATGTTTTTTACCACCGGATCCACCACCGGAGTTGTATGTTTTTTACCACCGGAGTTGTATGTTTTTTACCACCGGATCCACCACCGGAGTTGTATGTTTTTTACCACGGAACCACCACCGAAGTCGTATGTTTTTTACCACGGAACCACCACCGAAGTCGTATGTTTTTTACCACCGGATCCACCACCGGAGTTGTATGTTTTTTACCACCGGATCCACCACCGGAGTTGTATGTTTTTACCACCCACCACCGGAACCACCACCGAGTCGTATGTTTTTACCGGATCCACCCGGAGGATGTTTTTTACCACCGGAGTTGTATGTTTTTTACCACCGGAACCACCACCGAAGTCGTATGTTTTTTACCACCGGAGTCGTATGTTTTTTACCACCGGATTTTTACTTTTTCCACGACAGAAAATTACTTTGAAGATATCGTTTTGGTGATTTGTAACAGGTGATGGTAAATGCGACGAAGCGGCCTAAGAGAAGTTTCCAAAAATTGCTTTCAGGAGTATTTCCAACAATTGTGTGAACGGTGGAAGAAGTGTGTACATGCAGAAGAGCATTTTGAAGGAAAATAAGGTTAACATATTATACTTACTTTCAATAATTTTTCACTACCAAATCAGGTAATTTTTTTACCCTAACTCGTGTAAATATATAGAAAAACAAAAGCAGGAGACTGTTCATTTATTACATTGAATTTCTTAAAATCCCACTAGAACAAAACGTTGACAGTTGTTTCCCAGACCGGCAAGAATTGTTTTCTTACTTGTTGAATAATAAAAGATATTTGCCGAATCTACTTCCCTCCGACTTGCTGAGTAGGCAGAACAAAACCTGACTTTTACAATCTCGTACTTTACGAGAATACATTGTATTGTACTGGCATTGGCAACGATCTGTACATTTGTTAATGAAAAAATGATTTGTTATTTATGACTCCGGCAAAGAAATACAAAACAACTTATATTTTATTCGTATATTTTTGACGTTTCTTTTAATATGTACCACGCGCGCGCACACACTCACACACACACACACACACACACACACATATATATATATATATATATATATATATATATATATATATATATATATATATATATATATATATATATATATATATTATTATTATTATTATTATTATTATTTGCGTATAGACCCTGCTGGATCATGCAAAGAACTCCGACTCATGTCTAGTTCCTTCTAATCCTCCACACCTCCCTCATCCTGTCCCCATGGATCCTCTTCCGCTCCTCCGTCCATTTTACCCCTGCTCTCTTTGGGATTTCATTCTCTGGGACCTTCCAACCGAGCATCTTTCTTATATATATATATATATATATATATATATATATATATATATATAGAGAGAGAGAGAGAGAGAGAGAGAGAGAGAGAGAGAGAGAGAGAGAGAGAGGAGAGACTCACTTTTAGAAATTAGAAATATAGGGGTCGTTTGCGCTATATCCACACGTTTTATATTTTTTTTTCTATGGACTTATTTGAACTTGTAATTTTTAAGTTCATAGATTTATTTCATTGTTGATGTGTTGACGCAGTCGTGCTACTCTTTGATTTAGTGCACGAAATTCACCCGATAGTGGTAAGTTACTTACAAGGTGTTTTGCATCGATCTACGAATTGTTCCAGCAATCACGAAATGAACTTAAAAAAGCGATCGTTAGAGATGTAGTAAAAAAGACAAGAATTAAAGTAGGTTTGATAAAAAGAACATGGTTATAAAGTAAATTTCCATTTGATTTTGTAATTATTTTCATTTATTCATGGACAAAACACTATATCGCAACAGTTTTGTGCAGAAGAATTGAACATATTTTTTCTGCATCAACTGACCGGAAATACTACTTACGTCAGATCTGTGCGCATATACAGGGTGCGGCAGTCAAACCTGAATTTTTGAAAAGACCTAGAAAATGACCTGGCTAGTTGTCAAGGTTACCGTTGTGTTCCCCACATCAAAGTACAGGTGGGCGTTTCTGCTATTTTTACAAAACGTCAACAAACTGTTGAGGAAAAAGCTGCTTTTTAAAACAGTTGGAAAAATACAGGTTTAGAAAACTGAAACTCAAAGTTGCAGCTAAAACATAAAGCACATCGTTCAGTTTTCTAAGACTACGTTTTCATTTCCACTGCCACCACGTCCTTAACTGTTTTTGGGTATAAAGCATTTAGAAAGAATAAAAATAATCCTTATAAGTGTAGTAATAATTAAATTACATTCTCAAAACGTAATAATTATGTATGCCATTTTATATTTACAAAATATAATGAATTTCTAATAGAAGAATTTTTTTTTACTTAAAAATTAAATAGTCCTTTGCATATTTACCAAAATGCAAACGATTTAGAATATGTTTAGTTGATTAAAAAATATTGATGATTGATAAAAAATATGTTTAAATAAAATTAGGCTCTGTATTTACAAAATGTGAGAGGTTGTTACTACAACTCGCAACAAAATAGAGATAAACGTTGACATTGACCAAACAGTTCTTACTTCACTACAAGCAACTTTGAAATAAAGGGAAAAAACAGGTAGAAGAAAAGCAGTTAGCAGGAAAACAGTTTTAGCGCTTGCGGCAACGTTCGAATAGAACGTAGGTGTGATGGTGGGGAAAGTCCGTTCTTTGTTTAACAAATCATAAACCAGTCCAAATTCAACTGCTTGTTTACGTTTGAAAAAGCAGTTTTTGTCGTTTATAGGAAAACAGTTTTAAAACAGTTTGGTGTTTTCTGCCCCACCACTACCTCAAAGCGTCTCAGTCGCCATGGAACAGTGGTCAAAGATACAACGGTTGTTTGCCGTAAAAGCGTTTTACCAAAGCGGAAACGCTTCATAGGTGTGGGTAGCTCACCGTGCGACCTTACAACATGCGATTTTTTATTGTGGGGATATCTAAAGAGTAAAGTGTTGAAGAATGACCTCGCATAATTGAAGAACAAAAGGCAAGAAACTGCCTGCAAATTCAAAACATTCTTCAGCTTATGCTCCGCGATGTGATGAACTCGCCAGCAAGAATACCTTAATCGGGAAGGACACCATCTTACCGATGTTATTTTTAAGCAATGAATAATTATGTTTATGTTTCTTAAATGCTTTTTAATGTGTAATAAGATGGTAGCAATAAAATTTTGAAAAATGAATCAGTTTATTATTGGACTGACTGCCTCATCCTATATTGTTAAAAAAACACATCCAGATTGGAGATCCCAACACGAATGTATAAACTGATCAGTCATGTTTTTCAAGAAGAAAATTCACTATTGGCAGACTTTAGCCCCAACAATGAATGTTTGGTATTATATGCCGTGAAACAAAACAGTACTTTTCGTGCGCTGTGCCCTATCTTACTGCAGAAACTTTGTTGATGGTAATACGCGAACTTGTTGATCCAGGCAATGCTAACATGTGCAATCTTGCCAACACACAGCTGACACATCTCTTCGTGGACCCAAATACTGGGGCACACCATGGTCTTCGGCAAAACAAGGAAGAGAATGGTACAAAACGAGATATGTGGCGAAGAAAGTGTTTGAACGAATGTTAGGATATCAAGGGTGACCAGAATACTTGTTTCTTCTTCAATTGGCTTAATTGATTATTTAACGTTTTTTTGTGAGTAGCAACTTTAAATTCCAATAAGTCCTCAGGAAAAAATACAAAATATGTGTGCATAGCGCAAAAGACCCAAATATAGTTATTTTTACATACTATTTAATAATATCTAGATAAAAAGACGCCAAGTATATTTGAGTGCAGTAGATAGGCCAATTGAAGAGTTTATAAGGTAATTTCTTCAATAGTTACAGCCTACACAAACCTATTAAAAACAAAATGATCTTCCAATTCAGTTGTAACACTTTCTTAGCCGTAACGTAAGTACGAGCAGTAAAATAAAGAAAGCTTGATAAAACCAATAAACCAACTGTATAAGTCTTTATTTAGAGGATGTAACTCTAGTCTTCTTCATTTTATATTGCTGCCGTATTGATCTGTGAAACAGTTCAATATTGTATTTACGCCTATAGTGAACCTAACTCTATTACACAGACTGCTGATCCCCTGATCCAAAATCCTAATCCCAAATTGTCAACATCTTTTAAATATTCCATAACATCCTCGAAATGATTACAAATCTCTTTACTTTATATTGCGGAAGTATTGATCTGTGAAACAGTTGAATATCGTATTTACGTCTATACTTAAACCTAACTCTATTACACAGACTGCCATGATCCAAAAGCTTGATCCAAAATCCTGATCCCAAATTGTCAACATCTTTTAAATATTCCATAACATCCTCGAAATTATTACAAATCTTCTTCATTTTATATTGCGGCCGTATTGCTCTGTGAAACAGTTCAATTTTGTATTTACATCTATACGTGAACCTAACTCTATAACACAGACTACCCTAATCCCAAAGCTTGATCCAAAATCCTGATCCCAAATTGTGAATATATTTTAAATATTCTATAACATCCTCTAAATTATTACAAATCTTCTTCACTTTATATTGATCTGTGAAACAGTACAATTTTTTATTGAACCTATACTTGAACCTAACTCTATTACACAAACTGCCCTGATCCCAAATTGTCAACATCTTTAAATATTCCATAACATCCTCGAAATTATTACAAATCTTCTTCATTTTATATTACGGCCGTATTGATGTGTGAAACAGTTCAATTTCGTATTTACGCCTACTTGAACCTAACTCTATTACACAGACTGCCTTGATCCCAAATTGTCAACAACTTTTCAATATTCCATAACATCCTCGAAATTATTACAAATCTCCTTCATTTTATATTGGGACCGTATTGATCTGTGAAGCAGTCCAGTTTTGTATTTACGTATACTCAAGAACGTAACTCTATTACACAAACTGCCTTGATCCCAAATTGTCAAAATATTTTAAATATTCCATAACATCCTCGAAATTATTACAAATATTCTTCATTTTATATTGCGGCAGTATTGATCTGTGAAACAGTTCAATTTAGTATTTACGCCTACGTGAACCTAACTCTATTACATAAACTGCCCTGATCCCAAATTGTCAACATCTTTTAAATATTCCATAACATCCTCGAAATGATTACAAATCCTCTTCACTTTATATTGCGGCCGTATTGATCTGTGAAACAGTTGAATATCGTATTTACGTCTATACTTGAAACTAACTCTATTACACAGACTGTTCTGATCCAAAAGATTGATCCAAAATCCTGATCCCAAATTGTCAACATATTTTAAATATTCCATAACATCCTCGAAATTATTACAAATCATTTTCATTTTTTATATTGCGACCGTACTGATCAGTGAAACAGTTCAATTTCGTATTTACGCCTACGTGAACCTAACTCTATAACACAGACTACCCTAATCCCAAAGCTTGATCCAAAATCCTGATCAACATATATTTTAAATATTCCATAACATCCTCGAAATTATTACAAATCTCTCTTCATTTTATATTGGGACCGTATTGATCTGTGAAGCAGTCCAGTTTTGTATTTACGTATACTCAAGAACGTAACTCTATTACACAAACTGCCTTGATCCCAAATTGTCAACATATTTTAAATATTCCATAACATCCTCGAAATTATTACAAATCTCCTTCATTTTATATTGGGGACGTATTGATCTGTGAAACAGTTCAATTTCCTATTTACGCCTACGTGAACCTAACTTTATTACACAGACTGCCTTGATCCCAAATTGTCAACATCTTTTAAATATTCCATAACATCCTCGAAATTATTACAAATCTCCTTCATTTTATATTGGGACCGTATTGATCTGTGAAGCAGTCCAGTTTTGTATTTACGAATACTCAAGAACGTAACTCTATTACACAAACTGCCTTGATCCCAAATTGTCAAAATATTTTAAATATTCCATAACATCCTCGAAATTATTACAAATATCCTTCATTTTATATTGGGGACGTATTGATCTGTGAAACAGTCCAGTTTTGTATTTACGCCTACGTGAACCTAACACAGTCTGCCCTGATCCCAAATTGTCAGCATCTTTTAAATATTCCATAACATCCTCGAAATTATTACAAATTTCCTTCATTTTATATTGCGACCGTATTGATCTGTGAAACTGTTCAATTTCGTATTTACGCCTACGTGAACCTAACTCTATTACACAGGCTGCCCTGATCCCAAATCCTGATCCAAATTGTTAAAATCTTTTAAATATTCCATAACATCCTCGAAATTATTACAAATCTCCTTCGTTTTATATTGCGACCGTATTGATCTGTGAAACAGTTCAATTTCGTATTTACGTTTATACTTGAACCCAACTCTGTTACACAGACTGCCCTGATCCAAAAGCTTGATCCAAAATCCTGATCCCAAATTGTTAAATAATTAAAAGATATTGATCTTTTAAATATTCCATAAAATAATCGAAATTATTACAAATCTTCTTCATTTTAGGCTATATTGCTGCCGTATTGATCTGTGAGACAGTCCATTTTTGTATTTACGTCTACTCAAGAACCTAACCTATCTCAAAGCTGTTTCCAAACGTTTAAATGCACAACACAGGCCATGACTAATCACAAGATTAGAAAATACTATAAATTCCTTGTTATTAAATAACTGCATTAATGTTTACCTTTTAGGGTCGCCGATTCGATTCGGTTCCGCAAAGCATTACGATTAGACTTTTAGTTGTATACATACAGCCTATAGATATATAAAGCGAGTCATTTTACCAATAAGGTAAGATGGCAGTACTACGGCTTTATTGTGCTCAAGGGTAAGTATTCAACAAGTTTAAATACAAAACTATTGTAAAGAAAAGTTTACAGAAATAAGTTACAATGAAATACTTCAAATCTAAGCCAACGCTAAACTTTACTTCCCTGAAATAAAATCTTTTTAGCTTCTTTTACTTTCTAACAAATAAAGACGACTAAACTTTATAAAAAACTTAAGGTCTTACAACTGTATTTTAAAAAAACACGTCTGATGTAATATTGCACTGTACTTGTTTGTTCTATTCAAGCATGAGTAAACAGTAATACTTTAAGAACAAGACCTGACATACAACAGCAAAGAGAATTTATGCAGTGTACATTGTTTTTTTCAAATAGTGATTTTTGATTTTTTTTTTAAGTGAACACTTTTTCTGGTGGGGTATGGATGTATGTTTTGCACGGGAAAAAATTAAGTTTGCCGTCACGCATCACGCATCACGCTCTTATTGAAGTGACTACTTCTTATGGCGGGGTATGGATGTATGTTTTGCACGGGAAAAAATTCAGTTTGCCGTCACGCATCACGCTCTTATTGAAGTGACTACTTCTTATGGCGGGGTATGGATGTATGTTTTGCACGGGAAAAAATTCAGTTTGCCGTCATGCATCACGCTCTTATTGAAGTGACTACTTCTTATGGTGGGGTATGGATGTATGTTTTGCACGGGAAAAATTAAGTTTGCCATCACGCATCACGCTCTTATTGAAGTGACTACTTCTTATGGCGGGGTATGGATGTATGTTTTGCACGGGAAAAATTCAGTTTGCCGTCACGCATCACGCTCTTATTGAAGTGACTACTTCTTATGGCGGGGTATGGATGTATGTTTTGCACGGGAAAAATTCAGTTTGCCGTCACGCATCACGCTCTTATTGAAGTGACTACTTCTTATGGCGGGGTATGGATGTGTGTTTTGTACGGGAAAAAATTTAGTTTGCCGTCACGCATCACGCTCTTATTGAAGTGACTACTTCTTATGGCCGGGGTATGGATGTGTGTTTTGTACGGGAAAAAATTCAGTTTGCCGTCACGCATCACGCTCTTATTGAAGTGACTACTTCTTATGGCGGGGTATGGATGTATGTTTTGCACGGGAAAAAATTCAGTTTGCCGTCACGCATCACGCTCTTATTGAAGTGACTACTTCTTTGGTGGGGTATGGATGTATGTTTTGCACGGGAAAAAATTCAGTTTGCCGTCACGCATCACGCTCTTATTGAAGTGACTACTTCTTATGGCGGGGTATGGATGTGTGTTTTGCACGGGAAAAAATTCAGTTTGCCGTCACGCATCACGCTCTTATTGAAGTGACTACTTCTTATGGCCGGGGTATGGATGTGTGTTTTGTACGGGAAAAAATTCAGTTTGCCGTCACGCATCACGCTCATATTGAAGTGACTACTTCTTATGGCCGGGGTATGGATGTGTGTTTTGCACGGAAAAAATTCAGTTTGCCATCACGCATCACGCTCTTATTGAAGTGACTACTTCTTATGGTGGGGTATGGATGTATGTTTTGCACGGGAAAAAATTCAGTTTGCCGTCACGCATCACGCTCTTATTGAAGTGACTACTTCTTATGGCGGGGTATGGATGTATGTTTTGCACGGGGAAAAATTCAGTTTGCCGTCACGCATCACGCTCTTATTGAAGTGACTACTTCTTATGGCGGGGTATGGATGTGTGTTTTGTACGGGAAAAAATTTAGTTTGCCGTCACGCATCACGCTCTTATTGAAGTGACTACTTCTTATGGCCGGGGTATGGATGTGTGTTTTGTACGGGAAAAAATTCAGTTTGCCGTCACGCATCACGCTCTTATTGAAGTGACTACTTCTTATGGCGGGGTATGGATGTATGTTTTGCACGGGAAAAAATTCAGTTTGCCGTCACGCATCACGCTCTTATTGAAGTGACTACTTCTTATGGTGGGGTATGGATGTATGTTTTGCACGGGAAAAAATTCAGTTTGCCGTCACGCATCACGCTCTTATTGAAGTGACTACTTCTTATGGCGGGGTATGGATGTGTGTTTTGCACGGAAAAAATTCAGTTTGCCGTCACGCATCACGCTCTTATTGAAGTGACTACTTCTTATGGCCGGGGGTATGGATGTGTGTTTTGTACGGGAAAAATTCAGTTTGCCGTCACGCATCACGCTCATATTGAAGTGACTACTTCTTATGGCCGGGGTATGGATGTGTGTTTTGCACGGGAAAAAATTCAGTTTGCCATCACGCATCACGCTCTTATTGAAGTGACTACTTCTTATGGTGGGGTATGGATGTGTGTTTTGCACGGGAAAAAATTCAGTTTGCCGTCACGCATCACGCTCTTATTGAAGTGACTACTTCTTATGGCGGGGTATGGATGTGTGTTTTGCACGGAAAAAAATCAGTTTGCCGTCACACATCACGCTCTTATTGAAGTGACTACTTCTTATGGCCGGGGTATGGATGTGTGTTTTGCATGGGAAAAAATTCAGTTTGCCGTCACGCATCACGCTCTTATTGAAGTGACTACTTCTTATGGCCGGGGTATGGATGTGTGTTTTGCACGGGAAAAAATTCAGTTTGCCGTCACGCAACACGCTCTTATATATATATATATATATATATATATATATATATATATATATATATATATATTGGTTTTCAAATGTATTTTTGAAGTCAAAACTTGTATGTTCGCGCCATTATATTACTTACCCAGTCCAACTTAACTATTTAGTTTTGTGTCGTGTTAACTGTGTAACAGTGACGTTTAATACGTTTATTATATATTGGTAGGTTTGAATAATAAATATTTCAATTACTTTAAACGCCATTATACTATTTACTCAGTCCAACTTTATTTAGTACTTAGTTTTATGGCAAGTGTTAACTGTGTAACAGTGACGTTATATACGTTATTATATATTGGTAGGTGTGAATAATAAATATTTAAATGTCATTATACTACTTACCCAGTACAACTGAATTATTTTGTATCCAGTTTTGTGATATGTGTTAACTGTAGGCTACCAGTGACGATTTAATAATATTTTATACTTCTTAATATAATATTTTAAATTTGAAAGTTTATGTGTGTTATTCAATCACACACTAACTACTGGACCGATTGAGATGAAATTTAAAATGAACACGGTTTAGGTACCTGAGATGGACAAACATGTATTCCCGTTTTAAAAATCTGAATCCCTGTTATTATTTATTAAAAATTATTGTTTATAAGCTTATATTTGCAATGATTTTAATTGAAACAATCTTATAATTCCAAACAACCTGCCTTTCCAAATTGAAATATTGTAGTTTCCATTGAAGTTGGCATTTACAATGGCAATTAATAAGTCACAGAGTCAGATATTAAGAGTAGCAGGAATACATTTGGGACTCCGTGCTTCTCCCATGGTCAGTTATAGCCTATTCTAGTGTCGAGTAGCAAAAAACTATGGCTTGGCAAAAACCATAAAGTCATATAATATTGTATTTAGAAATATATTAAACTGAAATGAACGTACTCATAATTTTGAAAATCGACTACAAATTTTATTTTGTGGTGTAAAATATATAGCCATAACCCGTGATAAGAAGTAGTCACTTCTGTCGGCAGTCATGCAACTGCCACCTATTTTTATTTATATTTATTATTTAAGTAACACATATTCACCCGCGGAAAATAATTTTTTTAAAGATTACTTATGATTTTAGGCCGTTTTTACGGAACTATACTGTGACGTCATTGCTGTTTACATTGCGTTTTTCCGGTCTGTGCGTTATTATTAACTACATGTACTTACTGCTCATGCGCGTTACACATTGGTAACGTAATGCAGCTTCGTTCTTGTAATGAAAATATTGTTAAAATGTCCGTTATTCGTGAACAATGCGATTTGCCTCTTTTTGTGTTAGATTCACCACCTAACAACCGTGTTAATTAGGTATCAGTATTTTTTTAACAAAGGTTTTTTATTGTTTCAGCGATCAAAAACAAGTTACATGTAACTAGTTTAAATAAATAACTTTTTCACCCAACAACCGCGTCAGGTTATTGAATTTTTTTAAGGTGTGTTTTTATCGCCCACCAATCGTGTCAGTCAGGTTATTGAGGATTTTCTTTAAAAAGAAAACTTTTTTAATATTTTAGCGATCAAACACACGTTTTAGCGATCAAACACACGATTTAGCGATCAAAAACACGTTTTAGCGATCAAACACACGATTTAGCGATCAAAAACACGTTTTAGCGATCAAACACACGTTTTAGCGATCAAACACACGTTTTATCGATCAAAAACACGTTACCTACATTAACGTGGTAATTTTTTAGCTATGCAATTTTGAGGTTATGCGGGGAACTTTTATTTTCGATTTTTATCGCACTTTCCGTGCTTTTAAATTTTTTATTATTACTTTAGGGCGTATAACAAAGCGTTTTAGGAAAAAAACGAAAAATCGAAAACCACCTACACTACATATTTACCCAATAAAGTAACACTAATACTTTTTTTATCACAGATTCCAAAATCAAATATCACAGTAAGCTATTATTAAAAGTAATTGATAAACAATTGACTGATTATAATAACTATTATTGGTCGAAATCGGGCTAGTATGTATAGTATAATTACAAACACTTCGATTATTAAATATTGAATTATTACTTTGGGTTTTAAGGCGAAAAACAGAAGTATGCTGTTACCTATCGATATCTTAAGAACAGACACTGAATTCAATCATCTGCATTATATGACATATTTTTACCAACAAATAACAAAACATAGAAATTGCGTTTCTTGTTGCTAAATATTAAAAAAGTATAGTACGGATAAAATAAAAAGAGACGAATAAATTTTACAAAATTGGTCCACCAGATTTTGCTAAAATTTTGATCATTTACAAAGAAATATAACTCAAATAAATGTAGCAAAATTGAAATAAAAGGGAAGTACAATTAGATAAAAAATCTAAAAAAACCATCAGCATTCAGGGTATATTTTTGTTTGTTTCGATTAAATCCAAAAACGAACATTTCAATTTGCTACACTTACTTCAGTTATTAATTTTCAAATCTGATCAAAATTTTAGAACAATCTGATGAAGGAATTTTGAGAAACAAACAATTTTTCAGTTTTACAGATATTGCGGACACAGCTACCGTTTTATTTGCTTACGTAACAACTACATATCAGCAAAATTTGTTTTTTTCGATTTCATTCAGATTTGAAAATTTCGGATTTGCTACACTGACTTCAGTTATGTTTCTTCATATCGGTCCAAAATTTGAGAACAATCTGATGAACGAATTTTAAGAAACTAAGCCGATTGGGGATAAAGCGACCTACGTTTTTTTTTGGATTATTTAGAACTAGTATATTGAACAAATCTTTAAAGCTGATTTTTCCGTAATTTTTAAATGTGAATCAAGGAACCACTATGGTAATACACTAAAAAAAAATAATATTAATAAAGTATTTTCTTAGAAACAAGCAAAGTACGAGGTGTGTTCAGAAAGTAACGAGAATTTTAATTTTTTGAACAAAATATTTGTTTATTCTTCTACAAAATAAACAATATTTGTTTGTCGCCTGATGTTGTCGCCTTCAAAATAGTCCCCATTGGAGATTATGCACTTGTGCCAGCGCTTCTTCCAATCCTCGAAACACTTCTCAAACTCGATCTTTACTTCTTTCAGCGATGTGCTTTTAATGTCATCTACGGCTGTAAAATGACGCCCTTTAAGGTTTTATTTATTTTTGGAAATAGAAAAAAGTCACACGGAACCATGTCTGGCGAATATGGAGGCTGGGGCATCGTTACAGTACAATCCGCCCGTTACAATCCGGGCGTTTTTTCCGGATTGCTTCACGCAAACGGCGTTGAACTTGTAGGTAGTACTCCTTATTGACCGTTTCACTTGGTGGCAGGAATTAATGATGCACTATGCCATTAATATCGAAGAAAAAAGTGAGCATAACTTTCACGTTCGACCGCACTTGTCCAGCCTTTTTCGGTCTCGGCGAGCCAGAATGCCTCCACTGGGATGATTTAGCCTTAGTTTCGACGTCATATCCGTAAACCCATGTTTCGTCACCTTTTATAATACGTTTCAGTAATTCTGCATCGTCGCTGACTTCATTTAGTGACTCCTGAGCAACTTCCGTTCGCCGCTGTTTTTGTTCAAAATTCAACAATTTTGGAACGAATTTTGCTGCCACGCGTTTCATACACAAAACATTGGAAACATTGTCATGACATGCTCCAATCGATATGCCAACATCATCAGCATCTCTAATTGTGATTCGGCGATTGTTCATAACCATTTCTTTCACTTTTTCCACGTTTTCATCGGTTGTTGATGTGCTGGGGCCTCCAGGGCGTTCGTCATTTTCAACGTTTTCACTGCCTTCTTCGAAACGCCTATACTACTCGTAAACTCTTGCTTTACTCACAGCAGATTCACCATAGGCCTTTGTTAACATTTCACACACTTTGTTACACTTTATTTCATTTTTTACGCAAAATTTGATAGAAATTCTTTGATCCATTTCTTTTAACAAAAGAAAATCGCCGAGCTCATAAAAACACATCTAACCTTAGTGGCTGTCACAGACAAAGTCAACAATGAAAACAGCTGAAAGTTTAATCATACTTCAAGGGCATGTATACCAACATAATAAAAAAAATGTTCGACAATCGGACTCTTCTAGCCCGCGAAATTTAAAAATTCTCGTTACTTTCTGAACACACCTTGTATATCAGCATGCTGAACTAATTAGGCGCGCGCCCATACGATAGCTAGAAGAACGGAAACAATGGTGCCTCAAACGTTTGAGATTTTATTAATGCGCGAAGTTATTAGCGACTATCAGTTAAAACAAGGAAATGAACACAAGTATAACTTCAACAAAAATCATAACTTCCCTTTACACCACGAACGCTTCGAACTTTAAAAACTTTTTTAGTGCTTGTGCAAATTCATTGGAAAAAGTTGCGATTTATTCGGCAGCCTCAAGTTTTTACGAGTTGCAAAGCAGTTAAATTTAAGTGATTTATGATCGGCATAAAGCAAGGCACATAACATAATTGTACTGAGCTATGCATTGAGAAGAGTTTTGCAATAGACGCGAGTGCCATTTGCATACGCCAATATTAATCCAACTGCTGATATTTCGGGTCAGACTGATCAAGTGTAACTGACGTATTTATGCGCGTAGCATTGTCGAGGTCAGTTATCGATTATAAACTTAAATTAATCTCGAAACCTCATTACATAATAACCGAGTGATATAGTGTTATCGGTTGCATCGTGACGTGAAAATATGTTACTAATTTGTAAGTGAAAACTATAAGTTACGTCATCGTCTAAACAACATAAACTGACTTACACAACCTGGTTTCGCTTGCTAATACCTAAACAAACACGCTAAAAAACCCGTACTTCTCTTCCGGCTTTGAAACAGCCTAAGCCTGCGAAACCTACTTCACTCTCGTCAACCAATACTCATTTCCGATTGATTCGCAGTGCACGCGTATCTCGGGTTTGTACTACGTTAGATTAATACATTTCTGCCCAGGCATTTCTGCCGGCGCATCACCTCGAATCTCTTCCGTACACAATAGATTAATTATGATTGGTGCGTTACTCGTATATAGTTTTAACAATAAAATTCTAAGAAATTATGGTTCCCACCATAATTTCGAGTATAACTACAGGTCGAAAATCGTTTGGCAGAACATCGAGGAGGACCACCCACTACAAAACAACTACACGCAGCCTACCAATACTCGGACAACTATACAAGACACTACAACTTGCTCGGAAGAAAATAAGAGGAATCCGGTCAACTCCAAACTAGAAGCGAATTTCTTTCACCATTTTTCCCGGAGACTACAACAATAAAATGATACTTACAGGACTTGTGCAAGCCTTCATTTTGTACTTGGTTCAAGGTAGAAACTAGACCCGAAACCATAATATATACATCATTTTATGACCTCTAAAAGTGTGTGGAAACTTTGAGTACTATCCTAGAGGTCGCCATTTCCGTTCGATTTGTCTCGACCTTGAAAAAACAGCGCATTTCTTTTGAAAAATATGAAATTCTTCTTTTACAATGAAATGAGATTTAAAAAAACTTTTAGACGAGGGTGTTTGAAATGTTGCTGTAGTTTGAATGTTCGAAATGTTTAGCAACTTACAGATACTGAACGTCCATGCACCATTTACGCGTACTAATCGGCTAACTCAGCTGGTTTCAAAGAAATTCACAAAACGCCATCCACAGCGGTTAAATAGTTACTCCTCGATGGCCTAGTGGATAGCGTACTAGGCTTTCACCCCGAGAACCCGGGTTCGATTCCCGGCTAGGGCTTGGCATTTTCATACGCTATAAATCATCCCATCGTCTGCATTATCCCAAGTGTGCACAATAGTCGGACGTTAAACACAAACAATAAACAAATAAATAGTTACTCCGACCTACGTTTTGACGAAAAATCGTTAAAATCAAATTTTCTACAAATTTATATTTAGCATATTTTTCTATCTCTTACAGTTTTCATGCAAAATGTCCATACTGATTACGCATATGCAAAGCACGATTACTGAATTACTATAATCATATTGCATTATTCATATATTAATAAATAAATCATAACTCTCGACCATATGCTTTAAAACATTAATTTTACTACCATTTTTAACTTTCAAATTTTGGTTTTTTCACTTAAATTTTGCACAAAAATTAATTTTTTTAATAGCTTCCATTCTTTACCCTGCAAAATACTTTTAACCGTTTAAAAAATAGATTTTGTTTTTGGGGTGTTTAACGTCCGACTATTGTGCACACTTGGGCTAATGCAGACGATGGGATGATTTATAGTGTATGAAAATGCCAAGCCCTGACCGTGAATCGAACCCGGATCCTCGGGGTGAAAGCCCAGTACGCTATCAACTAGGCCACCGATAGATAGCTATCGGCTCTTAAAAAATAGAAAAAGTCTGCCGAACGGAAGAATGTAACTGAAATATGGAACGAACGAGCAAACGAATTTCGTCTCTTTATTTCTCTTTCTTTTCTTTCCTCCTTTTTGATAACGGTACACGCTTATTATATGAAAACGTTGTGTCGTTTTGGTTTCGATATTTTTCCTTAGTTCAAGAACACGTGCACTTTGTAACCGTTTATAATACATTCGAAATTAATATAAACGTTTATAATAATTGTTGTTAATATTGCTAGTTTTCAACAGAATAACGCACAACTTCTTATATCCTATCAGCTGTTCAATGAATGAGGAATTAATATAAAACACCTGATCTTTTACTATAACTACAGTAAATAATATCTAAGCTAGGTTCACGTATTTATTTAAACAAAACAAGATATTTGTAAACATATCTTCAAAATAAATATATATGCAACAAAATATATCAATAACAAAAGCTTCGCGTAACTTCCTGAGTTCCACGTGTACGTAAAGATTTTAAGATGTTGCTTTTCTGAAAATCAGTTAATGGATTTTATCAGATTAAATAACTTGTCTAAAATCAATTTGCAGCCAAGTTACAGAGTGCCAGCACTGTTTACGTGATGTCAGAACTGCAATTACGTGATGACAAAATATCCTAGACGACAATTATAAGGCACTTTGGTAATGATTAATCTATTTGCATCCACATTGAGAACATTACGTAAATAACATACAATCTGCAAGGAGGAGTCTATTCTCAATTTTACTAACGGTTCAATGTAAAAATGGTCATATAACGTTAAACTAAATATAAAATTACTATAGTAGTAAGAGGACAAAAAAAAACAATCTTTTATTTTTTTAACATACACTTTAACTCTATACATTTCTCCAACATTTCCAAGCCGGCCAAAAAGTAGGATTTCGGTAGTTCCTCAATATACGAGTTTCTAGCGGTGATCAAATACATCTGAAAGCCTTAACAACGGAGAGGTCACAGCAGAGCTAGATGAAGTTCATGGCACACCTGGTCTTGTACATGAATTGTTTACAATTGGGTAAATGAGTTCAAACGTGGCGTACGTCTACAAAAAATGAGCATCGTTCGGGACGTCCAGTGGAAATGAGTACTCCCGAAATTATTGACAAAATCCATGATGTGATTTTAAGTAATCGACGAATGAAAGTTCGTTACATAGCTGAGGTAACAACATATCCCAAGGTACAATGTTTTAAATGTTGCACGAAAAATTGGCAAGATGGGAGCCGCGTTTGCTCTTAGTGGAAAATAAATGTAATCGTGTGGTTGATTCTGAGGATGTTTTGGCGCTTTTCCGTCGCAATCGTGTGGTTGATTCTGAGGATGTTTTGGCGCTTTTCCGTCGCAATCGTGTGGTTGTCTCTGAGGCGGTTATGGCGCTTTTCCGTCGCACTCGTGTAGTTGACTCTGAGGCTGTTTTGGCGCTTCCTGTCGCAATCGTGTGGTTGATTCTGAGGCTGTTTTAGCGCTTTTCCGTCGCAATCGTGTGGTTGTTTCTGAGGCTGTTTTGGCGCTTTCCCGTCGCAATCGTGTGGTTGATTCTGAGGCTGTTTTAGCGCTTTTCCGTCGCAATCGTGTGGTTGATTCTGAGGCTGTTTTGGCGCTTTTCCGTCGCAATCGTGTGGTTGATTCTGAGGCTGTTTTATTAGCGCTTTTCCGTCGCAATCGTGTGGTTAATTCTGAGGCTGTTTTGGCGCTTTTCTGACGCAATAGTGTGTTTGATTCTGAGGCTGTTTTGGCGCTTTTCCGTCGCAATAGTGTGTTTGATTCTGAGACTGTTTTGGCGCTTTTCCGTCGCAATAGTGTGGCTGATTCTGAGGCTGTTTTGGTGCTTTTCCGTCGCAATCGTGTGGTTGATTCTGAGGATGTTTTAGCGCTTTTTCGTCGCAATCGTGTGGTTGACTATGAGGCTGTTTTGGCGCTTTTCCGTCGCAATCGTGGGGTTGATTCTGAGGCTGTTTTAGCGCTTTTTCGTCGCAATCGTGTAGTTGATTCTGAGGCTGTTTTAATGCTTTTCCGTCGCAATCGTGTGGTTGATTATGAGGCTGTTTTGGTGCTTTTCCGTCGAAATCGTGTGGTTGATTCTGAGGCTGTTTTAATGCTTTTCCGTCGCAATCGTGTGGTTGATTATGAGGTTGTTTTGGCGCTTTTCCGTCGCAATCGTGTGGTTGATTCTGAGGCTGTTTTAGCGCTTTTCCGTCGCAATCGCGTGGTTGACTCTGTGACTGTTTTGGCGCTTTTCCGTCGCAATCCTGATGAGTTTCTGCGCAGATACATAGCTGTAGACGAAACATGGATACATTACTACACTCCAGAAACAACGGAACAATGAAGGCGAATGGACTCCGAAGAAGGCGAAAACTGTGAAATCAGCCGGCAAGGTGATGGCCACGGTTTTTTGGGATCCACACGGTATTACATCGCATACTTACAAAAAAAGAAAACAATAACTGGAGAGTATTATGCGTCGTTTTGCGCCGGCTGAGCGAAGAAATCACGAAAAACGTTCTCATTTGAAAAAAAAAAAATCTTTTGTTAATATAATGCACAGGTGCACACCTCCGCAGTTTCGATGGTCAAAATTTTTTAATTAAAGTTTGAATTATTACAACATTCACCGCATTCACCGGATCTGGCCCACAGTAACCTTTTGTTATTTCCAAATTTGAAAAAAATGGTTCGGTTCACGTCTATCGAAGCCTTTGCCCGAACAAAAGCCTATTTTGACGAACTACCGAAATCCTAATTCCTGGCCGGTTTAGAAAAGTTGAAGAAACGCTTGAAGAATTGTATAGAAGTGGTTGAACATCAATTTTGTAAAAATTCAGTAACTAGTTAAAGAACCACGACTGTAAGTGAATCGGAAGTAAAATCTGAAGAGATGTAGGAAACGTTATGAGTGCACTTACAACTCACCCTGTATAACTTCAAAGTGCTCTCTACTATACAGAATTGTTGCATGTTTTAGACTATTAACTGTAAGGTAGAGATAACGAATTTATTATTATTATTGTACAGTATTAAACAGAACAGATAGTATCAAAGTTTGCATATACTGTAACTAAACTAGAGGAAGACAAGCAATTAGTAAATTGATCCCGAGTGTTTGAGGGATTAGACACTCTAAGCTTGAATTAACTATGTTGTATTATGATAGTGCAAGTGTGTTATTAGCAGACTTCCAGCCGTATAGATACAGCTGCACATTCACGGAGCAAAGCCGAACTGCAGGGGCAGAAAAGTCCGCTACTGACCGGGAAGGTTCTAGCGCAACTCGCTCGAGTTTCAACCTGTTATGCTGTAATTGTAATTGCCATTACGTTCGGCTGGTATGGACACACACACACACACACACACACACACGCACAGACGCGTGCATACACACACACACACGCTAACACACACGCACAGCGCGTGCACACACACACACACACACACACACACAAGCACGCGCATACATATATATATATATTTATATATATATATATATATATATATATATATATATATATATATATATATATATATATATATATATATATATATATATATATAATAGCCGCCTCGGTGGCCTCGTTGATAGCGTACTGGGCTTTCACCCTGAGGACGGGTTCGATTCCCGCCAGGGCTTGGCATTTTTCACGCTATAAATCATCACATCGTCTGCACGCTCGTACGCACAAACAGGCATATATATATATATATATATATATATAGTATATATATATTATATATATATATATATATATATATATATAGACCCCCATAACCAATTTAAGGATTATTACAAGTAATACAGAAGTCAGGATTGGAGTTCATTTCAAGGTATGATTTCGGGTGTTACAATGATGGCAACAACAATGGCTTATTTTTTAATGCAAACTGGCGAATACTGAAAACGATAGTTCGTCCTTTGATACGATGCGTCGGACTTCGAGGCGATGCGTTATCGCAAAACAATCATGCGGAAACACGCCAAAATGGGTTTTACCACACACTTTTTTTAAATCCGATTTTTTAAAAATACGCATAAATTAGCGTTACAAATTTAATTAAAAATGAAACCGACAACAGCCGATGTGTAATTTTGTTGAAATTCGATTCAAACTTCGCATAAAACTGATCCTGTTAATAGCTGAGGGGAGAAATTAACATTAAAAATGGCACTCAAATAATTAATCTATTACAATTTAAATAAACCGTTTTCTTCCTGCTTTTTCTTGCACAAAATATATTTACAAAGATTTCGTTTAGAATCATAACAAAATTATGTTTTAATTTTTTTCCAGCGATTTTTGTCTTATACTAGAATAATTATTTAAAAAAAATTAATATGAGCCCCATTCATTATTTTACAGATTTTAAGTCAACCTAAAAATTAATTTCTAACTGCAAAGGTCAATATTTATTAAATTTGTCTTTATAAAAAAAATATTAGGTTGTCAATTATTCGAAAATTCAGTACAAATCAATCCAAAAATACGTTATTTATTTTCATCTGTTCAAAATTCAGAGACAAGACGGGAGGTTAGGGCTCCGATAAATGTTAAAACATGTCAGGAATGTGTTAAAAGTAAAGGCCAGCTGAACGACAGGGAAGAGAAGATATCGAAAGAAAGGTCAACGACCAGCACAGCTAACGGTAAATAAACAAACATATCACCCTAAGTACATACTTAGTGTTAATGATATAAGTTTAGATTTACACACGGGATGAGTCAATGAGCCATTGGTCAATGAATGAGGTTGAAGAACTTTACAGAGTGGGCTATATGGCATTGCTCTCAATTATTTATAAATAAAACTTTACCTTATCGACAAATTTATTTGTAACATATAACAGGGCAACGCTCTCGTAAGTAAACACCATCGACTGTATTACTACACTACGTATACGAGAGGTGTTCAGAAAGTAACGAGAATTTTTAAATTTCGCGGGCTTGGAGAGTTCGATTGTCAAACATTTTTTTTATTATGTTAGTATACATGCCCTTGAAGTATGATAAGATTTTCAGCTGTTTTCATTGTTGACTTTGTGACAGCCACTAAGGTTAGACGTGTTTTTATGAGCGCGGCGATTTTCGTTTGTTAAAAGAAATGGATCAAATAATTTGTATCAAATTTTGCGTAAAAAATGGAATAAAATGTAACAAAGTGTGTGAAATGTTAACAAAGGCCTATGGTGAGTCTGCTATGAGTAAAGCAAGGCTTACGAGTGGTATAAGCGTTTACAAGAATGCCGTGAAGACGTTGAAGATGACGAACGCCCTGGACACCCCAGCACATCAACAACCGATGAAAACGTGGAAAAAGTGAAAGAAATGGTTATGAACAATCGCCGAATTACAATTAGAGAGGTCGCTGATGATGTTGGCATATCGATTGAATCATGACATTGTTTCCAGTGATTTGTGTATGAAACGCGTGGCAGCAAAATTCGTTCCAAAATTGTTGAATTTTGAACAAAAACAGCAGCGAATGGAATTTGTTCAGGAGTCACTAAATAAAGTCAACGACGATGCAGAATTACTGAAACATATTATAACAGGTGACAAAACATGGGTTTACGGATATGACGTCGAAACTAAGGCTCAATCATGAATTCCTGCCACCAGGTGAAACAGTCAATATGGAGTACTACCTACAAGTTCAACGCCGTTTGCGTGAAGCGATCCGAAAAAAACGCCCGGATCTGTGGAAAAACAATTCATGGCTTTTGCACCACGATAATGCACCAGCTCACACTTCATTGCTTCTTTGTGAATTGTTGGCCAAAAACAGTACTGTAACGATGCCCCAGCCTCCATATTCGCCAGACATGGATCCGTGTGACTTTTTCCTATTTCCAAAAATAAAGAGAACCTTAAAGAACCGTCGTTTTACAGCCGTAGATGACATTATAAGCGCATCGCTGAAAGAACTAAAGGCTATCTCAAAGATCGAGTTTGAGAAGTGTTTCGAGGATTGGAAGAAGCGCTGGCACAAGTGCATAATCTCCAATGGGGACTATTTTGAAGGCGACAACATCAATGTAGAAGAATAAATAAATATTTTGTTCAAAAAATTAAAATTCTCGTTACTTTCTGAACACATCTCGTATGTTCGAAATGATTAGCAACTTACAGATATCGAACACCCATATACCATACACTCAAATTAATCGTTTCGTCGAGCAGGTTTCAAATAAACTATAAATATAATTTAAATTATAATTATATTCATGTCTTTTTATTCAACTATTTAATAACTAAGTCCTAATACTGAAATCACTGAAACAAAAAGATACTTTTCATAACAGCTGTTGAATGAAAACAAAAATAATAAACAAAATTAATATAATATTTGTTTCTACGGCCATAGTTTCTAGAATCAATTATGGTTTCATAGCGATTTTTGCATAATATAAATGACCCATCGAAGCTAGATCGCTGTTTGAACACCACCGTTCGGCATTCGGTTTGTGTGTTTGTTACGCAGTATTATGCAAACGTATTGAAACTTGGCACGGTGGTATCTTGTATAAAACGCAAAAGACGTGTGTACAGTATAACATTTTTTCCTATTTACATCCGTTTTAAGATGACCTCTGAATTAACGAAGACGAATTATGCAATTTTATTCAAATTCATTGGGCCGATTGTTTTGTAAATTTGGTACGTAAGTACTTTGTATAAAGCACAAAAGATGTGTTATACTTTTTAAATTCATTTCTGTTTCAAAATGGCGGTTTCTGATTTACAACAACGAGTGTACGCAGGTTTAGCAAAATCGCGGTATCTGATTTCACGCATGCGAGGGCAGGTAATTTTAATCAAACGCATTGGCCAATTGTTTTGGAATTTGACACAAATTATATATATAAAGACCGAAAGACGTACGTGTAAGATTTATCCCATTCGCTTTCGTTTCAAGACGCACGTCTTATTTGACGTTGATGGTTATTTCCTGTAATACTGGTTGAACGGCAAAACCTATCAAAGTTTTGACCGCTTCACGGAGAAAGAGCGTGGTATTTCCAGTAAAGTTTGTTCAGTCATAATTTTTATAAATATTATTGTTACCGGATAAATTGGCGGAAAAAGTTTTTTATTTGTGTTTAACGTCCGACTATTGTGCACACTTGGGCTAATGCAGACGATGGTATGATTTATAGCGTATGAAAATGCCAAGCCCTGGCCGGGAATTGAACCCGGGTCCTCGGGGTGAAAGTCCAGTACGAGGCCAGAGAGAGAGAGAGAGAGAGAGAGAGAGAGAGAGAGAGAGAGAAAGAAAGAGAGAGAGAGAGAGATTTTGTGTTTAACGTCCGACTATTGTGCACACTTGGGCTAATGCAGACGATGGGATGATTTATAGCGTATGAAAATGCCAAGCCCTGGCCGTGAATCGAACCCGGGTCCTCGGGGTGAAAGCCTAGTACGCTATCAACTAGGCCACCGAGGCGGCGAAGAGAGAGAGAGATTTTGTGTTTAACGTCTGACTATTATGCACACTTGGGCTAATGCAGCGATGGGATGATTTATAGCGTATGAAAATGCCAAGCCCTGGCCGTGAATCGAACCCGGGTCCTCGGGGTGAAAGCCTAGTACACTATCAACTAGGCCACCGAGGCGGCGGAGAGAGAGAGAGAGAGAGAGAGAGAGAGAGAGAGAGAGAGAGAGAGAGAGAGAGAGAGAGAGAGAGAGAGAGAGAGAGAGAGAGAGAGAGAGAGAGAGAGAGAGAGAGAGAGAGAGAGAGAGAGAGAGAGAGAGAGAGAGAGAGAGAGAGAGAGAGAGAGAGAGAGAGAGAGAGAGAGAGAGAGAGAGAGAGAGAGAGAGAGAGAGAGAGAGAGAGAGAGAGAGAGAGAGAGAGAGAGAGAGAGAGAGAGAGAGAGAGAGAGAGAGAGAGAGAGAGAGAGAGAGAGAGAGAGAGAGAGAGAGAGAGAGAGAGAGAGAGAGAGAGAGAGAGAGAGAGAGAGAGAGAGAGAGAGAGAGAGAGAGAGAGAGAGAGAGAGAGAGAGAGAGAGAGAGAGAGAGAGAGAGAGAGAGAGAGAGAGAGAGAGAGAGAGAGAGAGAGAGAGAGAGAGAGAGAGAGAGAGAGAGAGAGAGAGAGAGAGAGAGAGAGAGAGAGAGAGAGAGAGAGAGAGAGAGAGAGAGAGAGAGAGAGAGAGAGAGAGAGAGAGAGAGAGAGAGAGAGAGAGAGAGAGAGAGAGAGAGAGAGAGAGAGAGAGAGAGAGAGAGAGAGAGAGAGAGAGAGAGAGAGAGAGAGAGAGAGAGAGAGAGAGAGAGAGAGAGAGAGAGAGAGAGAGAGAGAGAGAGAGAGAGAGAGAGAGAGAGAGAGAGAGAGAGAGAGAGAGAGAGAGAGAGAGAGAGAGAGAGAGAGAGAGAGAGAGAGAGAGAGAGAGAGAGAGAGAGAGAGAGAGAGAGAGAGAGAGAGAGAGAGAGAGAGAGAGAGAGAGAGAGAGAGAGAGAGAGAGAGAGAGAGAGAGAGAGAGAGAGAGAGAGAGAGAGAGAGAGAGAGAGAGAGAGAGAGAGAGAGAGAGAGAGAGAGAGAGAGAGAGAGAGAGAGAGAGAGAGAGAGAGAGAGAGAGAGAGAGAGAGAGAGAGAGAGAGAGAGAGAGAGAGAGAGAGAGAGAGAGAGAGAGAGAGAGAGAGAGAGAGAGAGAGAGAGAGAGAGAGAGAGAGAGAGAGAGAGAGAGAGAGAGAGAGAGAGAGAGAGAGAGAGAGAGAGAGAGAGAGAGAGAGAGAGAGAGAGAGAGAGAGAGAGAGAGAGAGAGAGAGAGAGAGAGAGAGAGAGAGAGAGAGAGAGAGAGAGAGAGAGAGAGAGAGAGAGAGAGAGAGAGAGAGAGAGAGAGAGAGAGAGAGAGAGAGAGAGAGAGAGAGAGAGAGAGAGAGAGAGAGAGAGAGAGAGAGAGAGAGAGAGATTTTGTGTTTAACGTCCGACTATTGTGGGCTAATGCAGACGATGGTATGATTTATAGCGTATGAAAATGTCAAGTCCTGGCCGGGAATCGGACCCGGGCCTCCTCGGGGTGAAAGCCTAGTACGCTATCAACTAGGTCACCCAGGCGGCTTGGAAAAAGTTACGAGCGCTGTCGTGGAGCGTTCTGGATATTAAGAATATACTGTAAGGTCTACTGTTCTTTGAACCAGTATACTTTATTTGTTTCACCCAACTTTGGGGTACACCAAATCAATCACTTTTTAATGTTCTGTGCCTTCCTTGTAGCCTAGTATTGCTTCATTCGTTGTGATCTTGCTTTTCTTTCTTCGTCAGAGATTTGGATCGTTCGCTTGGATTTGACTGCCTTGGAACCGTTGTTTCTTGTCCTTGGTTATTGTTTTGGCTGTTTTGTCCATGAGCATAGTGTCAGTGATTTGTAGTTCTGTTATGTCTTTCTCTGTTTCTCTAAACCAAAGTGGTTTGGCTCTTTTATTGTGAAAGTAGTCTAATATTTTTTTGGTTAGTCTATTTTTTTAATAGTATACATTTTTTAATAGTGGTTGGAACTAGTATACATATTTTATAATATTTGTTTTCACAGATAGCCGTTTCAAAAATAGCTGTTTACTGATTTTTACTAAACTAGAGGAAATCATTGCCCAACTAGAAGTTGTGTGGGCCAACCTCACGAAATACCTGTTTAATGACGTACTAAAGGAACAATACACGACAAAATTTTCCGTGTTTCATCTACAAAGGTATTACATTCAAGATCATTTACATTCTTGTAAAATCAAAGGGAACCGTTGTGTTTTGCAGCGTCAAATTGTCCTTGCTTTGACTAAAGCAATAACGCGAAGAAGGTTTAATTAGCCGACTGTTGGCGCTGTTTTCCATAATGAATTAATTTAAAGGTGCAGTCGCGCTAAAACAAACCTCCTTTCTATGTTAATTTCAGCGTTATTTCACGCCAGCCTTTCCCTGTAAAGGTTTAAAGGCGAAAACAACAATTCAGTTTTAAGCTATGCTCACACTGTCTCTTGAATCTGTTTTACTTTGGCAAACCGGGTACACTTAAAACTGAGCACGTATAAGACAAATTAAATACACAATTCACTTACTCTACAATAAGTTTTATTTGTGTACGAGTGGAACCGAGTAAGTTTTTGAAGAGAGAAATTCTTTTTATATTCTTCTTTTCTGCTAGGATTATTATCACTGTGTTCAGTATAATGATCTGTCTTCCACTTCGTCAATTCTACTTTCGTTGACGCGTTTCGGAGAATCTCCATCTTCAAAAACTATACTCAAAGTATAAATATAGTTTTTGAAGATGGAGGTTCTCCGAAACGCGTCAACGTAAGTAGAATTGACGAAGCTAGGGAAGGCAGATCATTATACTGAACACAAGGAGAGAAATTGTTATGCTGTTAAATAACGGACACAAAAAAGCTGTGTTTGCAGTAAAAATGTGAATGCGATAGACGAGAAAAAACATACAAATATAAGGATAAATGAAACAAAAACAGGCGAGAAGGCAATAGATAAATTCAAAATAGCCGAAAATACTGAGGATTTAGTACACGGTTCGAAAAGTATAATTTCAATTGAGAAGGAAGTAAAAATAACACCCAGTGAGAATAATTTGCATGAAGTTAAACAGTCAGCCTTATCAGCCAAAGCGTACAGAAGCAACACCCTTGTGACTACTCTTAATTGAAAATTAACTTAAAATTTGGGGAAACGTAATTATAAAATTAAACAAACGAAGTTTTAACTGTTAAAAAAAAGAAGAACTGTTAATGCTTTAACTGTTAATGCTAGAAGACTATAGGCTAGGAATTTGAGAGGGAACAGCAGGTGCCATTTCCTTACACCCAATGTCGGCAGCGCGTTATCAGTAAATTATTTACTGTTGACCAGCATGCATCCATGTTTTAAAACGACATTGTCAGGATTGTTTCCATTTTTAGTTTTCTTGAAGACTTGTAGTAATAAATAAAAGATGGCGTGGAAGGCACGCCGCCGCCAAGTGCGAAGATTGTTCAGTAAACTGTGTAAACAGGTGATTGGTTCTTGGCTGAATTCAAAGGTGATTTAACAATGTTTTTTAACTGTAGATTTAGCGGGGAACGTTTTATTATTTGTTCTTGGTCGGTGATTGGTTCTTGGCGGAATTCAAAGGTGATTTAACAACTTTTTTTAACTGTAGACTTAACAGGGAACGATTTACTACTTGTTATTGGTAAGTGACTGGTTTTTGACGGAATTCAAAGGTGATTTAACAACTTTTTTTAACTGTAGACTTAACAGGGAACGATTTACTACTTGTTATTGGTAGGTGACTGGTTTTTTGACGGAATTCAAAGGTGATTTAACAACGTTTTTTAACTGTAGACTTAGCGGGGAACGTTTCACTACTTGTTCTTGGTCGGTGATTGGTTCTTGGCGGAATTCAAAGGTGATTTAACAACGTTTTTTAACTGTAGACTTAGCGGGGAACAATTTACTACTTGTTATTGGTAAGTGACTGGTTTTTGACGGAATTCAAAGGTGATTTAACAACTTTTTTTAACTGTAGACTTAACAGAGAACGATTTACTACTTGTTATTGGTAGGTGACTGGTTTTTTGACGGAATTCAAAGGTGATTTAACAACTTTTTTTAACTGTAGACGAACGATTTACTACTTGTTATTGGTAGGTGACTGGTTTTTGACAGAATTCAAAGGTGATTTAACAACTCTGTTTAACTGTAGATTTAGCGGGGAACGTTCTACCACTTGGTGGTTTTTGTTTAGATTGAAATAATTTTTGTAGGAATGTCACTGGTACCAAATATTGTGAGATGATCATGATAAATTAAATTATGTAATAATTGTTGAAGAAAATAGTATGTGCGTGTGTACAGAAATTATTTCTGCGCTAACATTCGATTATAATAGCTCAACGAATTTTTTGCGGGTTTTAAAGAACGTGAAAAGACTTATATATTTTTAATTTTTCATAACGTACACTAACACGTCATCTTTCATATATCAGGAGTTCAGTAAAGGTATGAAATACGGAAACGTTAAATGTTCTCACGGTTTATTGCAATGTTATAATTGAAAACGCATTTAGTTTTAGAATTTTAATATAAAAATCACATTATGCAACCATGACAAATAAAATGAGTGATCACTGATGAAAATTGGTTTAGTAGTTTAGGCTGTAGGAGCGACAATTTTATTTTTTTACGACTTTTGCAATAAAATGAATAAAATGACGAATAAAATTGACGAATAAATGAATCATCCTTGATCAAAATTGTTCAAGTAGTAAACTACTACCGTAGATATTAAAATTACGGTTGTAGACATTAAAATGCTTAAATCTACTGCCGGTTTCATTCAAACGGTAAACATATAGATTTTGGTAATAGCTTGGACAAATTCGTTAAGAAGAAAACAAATAATTACAGTTTCAAAATGGCGGTCATTTCAAATATTTAAAAAAGCATAACTTTTTTGTGTTAAATATTTTTTTAAAACCCGTTAAAATTCCGAAATGTTCGAACGGAGGCCATGGTTTTTTATTTCCTGGTAATATGAGAATTACAAAAATAAGGTAAAAAAATTTATAGAAATTCGCTTCTATCACGTCAGCGTAAAAGCTGCGTGCCACGTTTATTAATGAAATGGAAGCAATATAGCCTATGTTTGCAGCACAAAAACAATACACATCAGTAATAATTCAGCAGTGAACTGACATGATGTGATCACACATAGACTACTGGTACAATGGATTATCTAACTGCCTTATTGATACTTTAAGTGGTGGTTCTCAAACTTTATGGAGTAATGAGACTTTACACTGAACTTAAAAGGTATTTCGTCACTTCCCTGGGTGTAAATATTGGTGATTGATAATAAACCACTTTATTGGTACAAGGTTTTCCCCTATAGGCCTATGTTGTAAACTGTATTATGAGCAGAGATTGCATAGGCATTGGCAAACCGTAAAGCAACAATTCAAGATCTACACACATTCACAATGTGTTAAAATTTTAAAATTTGTTACTTTTGAAAGGTTTAGCGGAATATCTTCGAGTACATATTTTCATAGTAACTACCGCCAACGTTTTTAGTTATGTAAAAAGATTATTTACAAATTTACGTAATAAATATGGTCAAAGTACTGAAACGGCAAAGGTTCTTTCTCGACTTTCGGCCAAGGAAACCAAAGTGAAACCATCAAAAAAAAAAAAAACAATATATTTAATAATGGTTTGCACTGTGACATTTCTTCTAACAAAAGCATACTGTGCAAAGTAATTTATCAAACACGCATGCGCTGACCGATCGCGTTAGATATTTGCCATATGGATAGTTGAAAATGGCAGTTAAAATATGTTAGTATTATGGTCTGAGTAAAATTTCAAGACACAACAACGAAAACCTGTAGCACAACTGTATCAACCTCCCTCAGGGATTTGGCGACGCGAACATGCGAGGTCATTGCGAGGTTGTCTACCAAAACACATCCAACATCTATGCTGTAATTGCACGTCTATCAAAGGTTGACATTCTAAAGTAATTAGCTTATCGTCCACCAAACACCCCTTTCCTTACAAAGTAAAGCGAGCAATTAGGGTACTTGCAACACAATTGCTGACCTAATTTCGTGATCTTAAAGGCCAGATGACACCAGACAGAAAACGGAGCTAGCTAAACCCACCGTCTATCTAATCTAGTCTGGCGCATCTAATTCCAACTTAAGTTTTAATGAACATTTTTGCAACGAACAAGAGGATGCACCAATAATGTTTACCAGTCCCTACTGTACGAAGTATATAAAAACTGTTGTGACCGTAAAATAAAACGATTTGGAAATTTCGATGAATAGGCTATAATCGTACAGACGTATACCAACCCATATTCATATTTGTTTATCAAAATATACTAAGATTTCCCGAGTTAAAAAAACCTGTTTACTAGAATATTCTTCGAAGCAATTTCCAACAATATTGTTTCAATTTTAAACTAATTAGAACACATGGATTGTTTTTATCACAATAATTATTCTTAAAAACTAAATACATCAGTATATTAACTAAATTTAAAATACACAAATGACACCTGACCGCCATTAAGTTTACTTGTAGGTTTAAAAAAACACGCGCGCGCACGCATGCACATACACACGCACGCATGCACGCGCACACACATACGCACGCGCGCGCGCACGCACGCACGCACGCGCGCGCACACACACACACACACACACACACACACGAATCCTACAATGTTTTAACCAACCTTACACATAGGCCAAAAGAAAGAGACTCTGGATCTCAGCAACGAAATCACGAGTTCAGCCAGGACACCATATACAAGATTCTGGAACTCGTCAAGGGCAGTGGAGTCGGTTTAAGGTGAAGTGATAAGGGTACACAAAAGCTGTTAAGATGACGTGTCGGGAGCCACAGAGCCGCTGTTAAACCCCAAAAAGGAAAAAAAACCAAATCCTAAAAAAATCTAGAGGATCAGCCGGCGTTCATTTCATGGTCCAGATCTCGTGTCTTACCACGCCGCTTAAATAGCTCACTTCAAATGAAATTTGTGAATGCGCAAGAAAGTCAGTCAGCACCAATTAGGCCATGCATAAGATAAGGTGATAGCCTACTGCTTTATCCTGCAGCAAAGAATGTGCTAGACTCTTGCATTCAAAATCGTGACTTCCATAGGAATCAAAGCTTTGAAAAGTCACGCCATGAATACTAAGTTATTAACCATTCTGATTTCGTCACATTACGAACAAAAAAAATGCAAGGCAATGCTGTATATTGTTACTAATATGAATCATACAAAGTTTATTACCTATTTGTTTTACAGCGCCATTTTCTCACTGCAAAATACGACGTTTGATGGATATAAAGTAAACATTTGGAAATATGATGCTGTGCGTCACATCGACATTTACCGATTTGTGAACCTATATCCTTGGACAGTTTCTTAAAAAACATGTTAGTTTTTAAGCTTTTTAAGGAAAAAGAGAAATTATATGTATTAATAACATTGCCCGTCGCGGCTTTGCCCACGAAACGTAAACTATTTCGGTATATTTATAGTGCTTAAACTGCTCTCATATATCGTATAGTGTACCCCATATCGTATTTACGTTTCCATATCGTATAGTGTACCCAGGTCTCATCCCCAGTGACAATGGAGTCCAAGAATTTCTAGCCATCGGTTTCGTAGGCATGAAGAAATTTGCGGGCCGCATCAATCCGTTGCCGTTTGTAGTCTGCTTGGGACCCATTTTGCACAAACCATACCCTAAATGGTCTGTCAAAATTTTATCAATCCAGGTCTTGACATCAGGGATAATCACGGAAAGCTCCCGAACAGTCACCCTTCGATCTTTCAGCATTGCTTTTTCCACTTTCGCAATCGTTTCGTCCGAAACGCTGTTTATCATGAACGTCTGTCTTTGAATTCTCTGCACCATTTGCGCACGTGTTGTATGTTCATACATTTTTATCCGCAGACTTCATATGAATATCCTCAGGCGCAGTGTTTTTGCACACAAAAAAAACGAATCACAGAGCGTAATTCGACCTGGCTGGAGACAGAAAAGACAACTACATTATTAACGGCTACCAAGCCAAGACTGAGCGTCGCAGACCGCTCGCGGAGTGGGGATTGGGAGTGAAGAAACCAAGCTGCAAGCCAAGATCACCGGATCCCGCGTAACAACGTTCTTAGCGGCTATAGCCCCTTGGGAACCATATTTTACGCACAACCCTCGTACCTTTTTATTACAGCCCAGCCTAGTTGAGGTTATCTTAAATTCAGCAATCATTAATACTATCAATCCGAAATTCCATTCTAAACACATATATTCCATACTAGGCTCATTTTTTTATTCAAATGTTATATTTGCTGATTTTTACTACGACAAATTTCTTTTAGATTTATTATGTCCCTTGTCCCTCGTTTTATAGCCTATTTCAAACTAACTCGGTTATTATTCTATAACAACACTTACTTATTCAAATTGTAACCATATATCTGAAACTTTGGGAAATTATTGAGTACACTCCCGCAAAGGTTTTTAGTATAATACTTTTAACCACACGCCATTACAATACTTGCCCAGACCCAAAATTAATATAAAGTATTTACTTTCTCTTAAGTCCAAATAAAATTTATTAAAACTTGTAGTGAATGAAACTTGATGTTAATACAGTTTTTTGTCAAATATTAATATGGCAAATTTGTACAGACTATACGATAGGATTTCCTTACGTAATTCCTACTACTCCATCCACTCAAGTTCAAATACATTTTTTAAAACTTGTAGTGGATGACGCTTGACCTAAGTAGGAATTGACTTAAACATTTCTTTTTATATTACTTATGTTTTCAACTACAAAATCAGCTATCTATTAGCTACAAGGTAGAACCCCAAAAAGTAAAAAAAAAAAAAAAAAAAAAATACAAGTAGAATTGTCTTGATTTACTGGGTCCCTAGAGATCATAGGATCAATCAACATTATTACGTCAAGATTATGACTGTCTTTTGTGAACAAGTGAGAAGATGAAGACCTGATTTGTGAAAGAGCAATTCCTGGGTGCTTCACCAAGACTGCCCATTCTGCCTTGTCTGTGAAGGTGTTGATTACAAAATATAGCACGACTGTGTTCAAGCACCCGACTTGGCCTCCTGTGACACTGCTATTTCGTAAGGTTAAATCAGAGCTTACGGGGACAAAAATTCAGTGTGGAAGGGATGAAGGTTCTCAACAAGCTAACAGAAGCGAGCTTCCAGCACTGCTTTGAACAATGGAAATTCATATGGAAATTGAATTTGTCCAGATCGACAAAGAACATTAAAGGGATAAACCTTGTAATACAATTGGTGACGAGTCTGGTTAATTGCCTTACCTTGTAGCTAATAGATACAGCTTTAACACGATTGATAAAAAATATCACTATAGTTAACCGTACGTCTGTAATATCATAGTCTCCGATGCTATACACTGAACGGAAACAAAACACCATAAACACACTGTACATTATCAAGCACGAACAACTGATAAGAAAACAATAGCCCAAGCATTCTAAGAACAGTCTCGGTTTAAATGAATCTTTGTTGTGCGAATACTGACTGACTCAACGAACAACTCAACTAAGCAGTGATACAGAACATAAAATTAATGAATTACATACATCTCTGTCTGTCTGTCTGTCCTCGAACCTCTTGCTCATAACCTCCTCTTATCTTTATCTACAACGAACCTCTTACTCATATACAATGTGACCAATCGTGAAATTAAGTGAAAATGGTTTTTATAATCCTTCGAACCAGAGAAAAATATAGAAGTTGATGATGGGTAAACATATTTCTTATATTTATTTATCAAGTATGGTGTATGATTTGAAACAAACTAATAAGTCCAAATATATTTATAGTTTTGCAAAGAGTTTCCATAGAACCACCATACCTCTCATGTTCATACCCACTGAGGGTGCAGACTAGCTGCACCTATTGAGAGGATACCCGAGTCTAACACACACTTACACTTACAACACCACACTTACGAATTTATCACTTTACACTGACACTTACATTTAGGGAGGGGATAATAGCCTCAATGTGCTTTTCGCCTTAAAATAAAAAAAAACTCTCATGTTCATGAACTTCCTGAGTACGCTGAGTGGAATCAACACTCAACGAATACAATACAATCGGGAACTCAAATTTATTTACAAATTGAGGTAAAACTTCAAAACAACATGGCTAACTTCTTTATTTGTTTCAACCAACTTTGGGGTACACTAAATCAATCACTTTTCAATGTTCTGTGCCTTCCTCGTAGCCCAGTATTGCTTCATTCGTTGTGATATTGCTTTTCTTTCTTCGTCAGAGATTTGAATCGTTCGCTTGGATTTGATTTAGCCTTGTAACTGTTGTTTCTTGTCCCTGTTTATTGTTTTGGCTGTTATGTCCATGAGAACAACCTTGGTTGTAAATTCGTGGCTCTAGAAGCCACCCCTAAGAAATTATCAATCATGGAAGAGTGTGAAGTGTGTGATGTAAGTACCTCAGGTGCACACCAGTGCATAAGCAGACATTCGGATTCTGGGGAGTCTGCAGCATTGCACAGAGACGAGTCGGAGCGTCTTGGAACCTCAAACGAGATGAAGTTTAGAAAACCTAATAACATGGCTAACGTTATAAAAACTGTTTACGTTTTTCGTGAAAGGATTCGTTATTGTTTTAAAAGTAAAAGTATTTTCATAAACTAACCTGTTTGTAAATACATTTATTAATAAATACGACACATTTATTAATAAATGATTAATAATAAATAAATACTACTACTAACAGTCCATAGAACAGCAACCCTCGCGGTTGTCTGGCCACCACTCTGAGTTCTCAAGCGCCCAAAACTTTTTGCAATTTAACTGGTATTTATAGATGACTGCTATAATGGCCTCCAGTAAAGATCCTCGAACAGCATCTCAAACATTGCAAACTAGTTAAACTTTGGATGGAAAAATATCGTATAAAAGTTAATGAAGCTAAATGTCAACATATAACCTTCACATTAGGGAAGCATACATGCCCAGCAGTATCCCTAAATAAACTGATACCGCAGACCTCGGAAGTAAAGTACCTGGGAATTCATTTGGACAGACGTCTGAATTGGCAGAAACATATTTTTACTAAGCGTAAACAACTTGGTATTAAACTCAGAAATATATACTGGGTGATTGGGCACAAATCCAAACTTCCAACCAATAACAAAATATAAGACAATACTTTTTTTTGTGTTTAACGTCCGACTATTGTACACACTTGGGCTAATGCAGACGATAGGATGATTTATAGCGTATGAAAATGCCAAGCCCTCGCCGGGAATCGAACCCGGATCCTCGGGGTGAAAGCCTAGTGCGCTATCCACTAGGCCACCGAGGCGGCTAAGAGAATACTGAAACCAATATGGACGTATGGGATACACTATAGGGTTCTGCTTGCAAATCAATTGCAATTTTACAACGCTTCCAATCTAATATACTACGTTTAATCTTAACAGCTCCAAAAATAATCACAAATGAAATAATCCACAAGCAACTCAATATTCCGACCATCACAGAAGAAATTGAAACTTATAGCAATAGTTACCGATATCGAATATTAGCCCATCCAAATGTTTTGACTGAAAATTTAATGACGGTCAACACGAAGACTCAAGAGGAGAATACCTAGCGACCTGCCTGACAATTAACAGCTGATATAACAGATGTAACATTATGTAGCAATATTTTATTATTTTTATTTATATGTATCAATGGGTACATGCTTTTATGTCATTATTTTAGCCATACAATTTACTTAGTGTCCTGTAGACAGATTGTAAATACTGATTAAAAAAAAAACTTGTAACATTAATTAATTAATGTTATTGAAACATCTTTATTGGAAATTTTACGCGAATTCTCCATGAAATCAGTCAATAAGCCTGTTCAGCCAATATTACCGGAAATAGCCTGCAACTACACAAGTAATGATTAAATCAGAGGCCACCGTCTAGAGACGGAAGTGAATGGGAAAATCTTACACATACGGGCTTTATACAAGGTACCTTCGTACCAAATTTCAAAACAATCGGTTAATGCGTTTTGCCAAAACTGCGTAACAAACACAAACAGAGACCTCGCTCCACTCCGTCAATTTAAAGGAATTGTAGTCTCAATTAGAGGTGGGCGTTTCTGATATTTTTACAAAACGTGAATAAACTGTTTTTTGAAAAAAAGCAGCATTTTAAAACAGTTGGAAAAAAACATGTTTAGAAAACTGAAACTCAAAGTTGTATTAGCAGCTAAAACATAAAGCACATACGTTCAGTTTTCTAAGACTACTTTTTCATTCCCATTACCACCATGTCCTTAAATTGTTTTTGGATATAAAGCATTTAGAAAGGATAAAAATAATCCTTATAAGTGTAGTAATAATTAAATTACATTCTCAAAACGTAATAATTATGTACGCCATTTTATATTTACAAAATGCAATGAATTTCTAATAGAAGCATTCTCTTTTTTACTTAAAAATTAAATAGTCCTTTGCATATTTACCAAAATGCAAACGATTTAGAATATTTTTAGTTGATTAAAAAATATTTATGATTGATAATAAATATAAGAAATATTTTAAAATAAAATTAGGCTCTGTATCTATAAAATGTGAGAGGTTGTTACTACAACTCGCAACAAAATAGAGATAAACGTTGACATTGACCAAACAGTTCTTACTTCACTACAAGCAACAAGCAACTTTGGAATAAAGGGAATAAGAATAAAAGCAGGTAGAAGAAAAGCAGTTATTAGAAAAACAGTTTTAGCGCTTGCGGCAACGTTCGAATAGAACAGTCCGTTCCTTGTTTAACAAATCATAAACCAGTCCAAATCAAACTGCTTGTTTCCGTTTGAAAAAACAGTTTGTTTGTTATTTAAAGAAAAGCAGTTTTTTTAAACAGTTTTGTGTTTTCTGCCCCACCACTACTCTCAATACACTTTAAGTACACACTTTTCTGACGTTATTTTATTTTAACTGAACACTTTACAACCTTATTTTATTTGAAGGTGTAAAGGTGTATTGGCATTCCTCTGCGACGGCCATTTTGTTACACGAGTCGTCGTTAATTCCTGTCTTTCTAGGACTTTAAAATAGCAAGATGTTTTCCGATTAAAAAACTTTAGCATGGTTGTGCAGCACGTAAATTTGTGTGTTAGTTGTGCAGTTTAGTGATTGTGTTAGTTGTGCAGTTTAGTGATTGTGTTAGTTGTGCAGTTTAGTGATTGTATTAGTTGTGCAGTTTAGTGATTGTGTTGTGCAGTTTAGTGATTGTGTTAGTTGTGCAGTTTAGTGATTGTGTTAGTTGTGCAGTTTAGTGACTGTGTTAGTTGGGCAGTTTAGTGATTGTGTTAGTTGTGCAGTTTAGTGATTGTGTTAGTTGTGCAGTTTAGTGATTGTGTTAGTTGTGCAGTTTAGTGATTGTATTAGTTGTGCAGTTTAGTGATTGTGTTAGTTGTGCAGTTTAGTGATTGTGTTAGTTGTGCAGTTTAGTGATTGTATTAGTTGTGCAGTTTGGTGATTGTGTTAGTTGTGCAGTTTAGTGATTGTGTTAGTTATGAAGTTTAGTGATTGTGTTAGTTGTGCAGTTTAGTGATTGTGTTAGTTGTGCAGTTTAGTGATTGTGTTAGTTGTGCAGTTTAGTTGATGAAAATTGTTAAAAAAACTCTTATTTCATGCAGACGAAACAGTTGACTTAGTTGTGTCTACTTTTCAAAGAAGCGCTTCTCTATACGTTTGGAGAGCACCGAAACCTTTTTCACAATGTAACTCAGAAAAACGAGCACTTTTAAGTTAAAAATAAATTAATAAATTAGTGTTACGTACGGCAACACAATTCAAAAACTGACGATATTTTTTATTTGCTCCTTATTCAAATACAAGTTTTTGTATCCCATAAAGAAATATTTCCCTGCAGGGGGGGGTGCAGACTAGCCGCACCTATTGAGAGGGTTTAGACGTCCCTCGCGGTACCCGAGTCTAACACACACTTACACTTACAACACTACACTTACGACTTTAACACTTTACACTCAAAATTACATTTAGGGAGGTGATAATAGCCTCAATGTACTTTTCGCCTTAAAATACCAAAAAAAAAAAAAAAATTAACATAATCTACCAAGTGGGCTCTCCAATTTGAGCAATTTACAAACTACAGCAATACGAAAATTCTCGTTCACTATAAAACATTACACTGACATCTACCGGACAGATATTGACTTAATCTACCATCTATTTGTCTTTCTTCTTCTCTTCGTTTCATCCTCTTTGGGGTACGCTGAATCAATCATTTCTTGCGCGCTGTACTTTTCTTTGTTCCCAGTAGCTCTTCATTCTTTCCGATCTTCTTTTCCTCTCCTCTTCCGAAATGACAGGTTTAGGTCTTATTTTGGTTTTATCTTGGAATCTTATTCTTTCGTCCTTGGTACTTATCTTAGCAGTTTGGTCAAGCAGTGAATTTTCTGTAATTTTTAATTCTATTAGGTCTTTTTCAATTTCTTTAAACCAGTTCGGTTTTGTTTTACGATTATGGAAAAAATCAAACACCCGTTTCGTCAATCTATTGGAGTTCATTCTATTTGTCTTTATTAAGCATATATTTGTACTTTTATTAGACCTGTTTAATAACAATAAAATATTCAAACAGTTTACGGGTCATCAACCTGTAAATAATATCGGATAACTGAACTGTATTCAATAAGGAGCACATTTATGATCTACATAAAGAATGTTCTTTTAATGAAACACGACTCTAAATTTCAAATACACCGTGAATTGTAAAATATAAAAATTCATGTGGAAATACCGGTAACTCACAAGTTATAGGAGACGTTTCAATTAAAAAAATGCCAGTTCCACTACTATTAAAATAAAATAAATACAAATAATAAATGAAACTCGTTTATTTTAATTATATACATTGAAAAATGAAACACATTTCTGTGTAGGTCAAGTAATAAATAGTTTTAACTTTTTAACAAATTAATAAAAAAAAATCTGTAGGTCAACATTTCAATTTATACCTAAAACTATTTCAAATTAATTGAATACAAACTGATAACTACATACGCAACGCACGCATGCACGTAATCACGCGCACTAACACGCACACACACACACACACACACACACACACACACACACACACACACACACACACACACACACACACACACACACACACACACACACACACACATACACACACACACACAACATATGTGAGTAGACCAAATACAAAAAGAATCTTTTTTAAAGTTATGGTTGAGGTTTTTGTCAGTTCATCAGAACAGCTGACTTGGCACTTTAGCTGTTCCTTCGATAATACTATTATTTCAACTGAGGTTAACATTATTGCTATTGTATATGATACAATTCATGATCTACATGTACAATTAATGTAAATAATAAAAATTAATCATTATTAATTGCATTTTATTCTTAATACAAATGTTTTTCTAGTAGGAATAAAAACAAATATAGTAATTTTAGCCTGTCGTAGACAGCAGTTCGACTCGTAAGTTCATTAAAAATAAATAATTTGAATAATGAAATAATATAATAATTGCGGCACGCAGCTGTCTCGCGGACGTGTTGGATTTTTTTTGGTGTTTAACGTCCGACTATTGTGCACATTTGGGCTAATGCAGACGATGGGTTGAATTATAGAGTATGAAAATGCCAAGCCCTGGCCGGGAACCGAACCCGGGTCCTCGGGGTGAAAGCCCAGTACGCTATCAA